>ML849239.1:41885-63054 GCA_009831015.1 Picea engelmannii
TCTTTTATCATCCTTTCATTATCGGCCTTGCAGCTTTGTAGTTCGACCATGAGACTCCTCACCGTCTCAGCTAAGTCTGTAGGGGTCCCTATTACTCTTCTTTCATCAGACTCCTCGTCTCTATTGTGGGAGCCTTCTCCCACCTCTTGGTGAGTCACCGTACTCTGCGTTTGTAGACTCCCGTGGTTGATCGTCCGCTTGAATGTGAAGGCAAACGTTGGATATTAGTCAAGAATTAAATATATATTCCATAATTTGTTCATAATTCCACAATTCTTTAAAATGCATACACAGTCGGGTGTTCATATTCCAAGTTTTTAATCCTGGATAAGATAGTTAAGTCAGGGGTACTCCTCATAGGAGTGTTTCGTATGAGGTTTATGCGCGACTTGTGCGACTGGTGCATGACCCCAGTCAGGCCGAGTGTTGTAACCATGGTCTGATACCACTTTGTAACATACCCATTATCGTAATTTAAAAATTTTGGATTAATCTCCCCCCCCAAGAAAGATCTCCAGAAAAACCGGCATTTGCGAAATGCCAACCCCTGGTTAAATATCGGGATTTGGTGTTTCTAATGTCAAACTCATCCTCCCCTATGACTCGCGATCCTCCGAATTCCGATGCGCTCCTCACGCATTATCCCTCTAGGCTAGCTCTGTTCTCATGTGACCTGCTACCATATGTCCACCGCTCTATAGCTACCCATCGGGGTTTCGGGGTTTATGATGTCGCGATGCACAAGCCTCCGCAAATTCCGATTCCCCGATCCCCGATGCCACTTGGCATGGCCTCACGACCAATCTTGATCCTCCGAAAGTTGTCCCATGTTCTGGCGCCTATGGCCCACAATCCTTATGATGGCGTGGAGTGACACCTGTCCTCCACTGGAGGGTTATGACTAGGGGACCGTCGCGTTTCGGGATTTCGCGACTCCTCCGGTCGTGAGTTTCTCGTTATCGAGAATCCTGAATTGCCGAACCCCGATCCCTCAGGATCTTCTGACACGCGTCCTTGTCATGAATGGCTTAGATCTCATCGGGAAATCGCGGATCGCGATTTCCTGTTGCATAACTTCCTTACCATCGAAACTCCGATGAACAAAACTCTGAAGGTACCCGATCCTTTGCCACCTGTCCTCGCAGACGGACGGCCCGGATTGATTCTCGGGGTTTCGGCACTTATGATGTCTGGGTTCTCTTGTCCTCAGGATCTCCGATTCCCCGATTCTCGACTCTTCGAGAATCTTTTGCCACGTGTCCCTTGGATCAACGGCCTACGATGGTGTCGGAAACTCACGTATCGCGGTTTCGTATTGCAAGGGATCATGTCTTTGAAATCCCCGATATGCCGAACTCCGAATATCTGGGATCCTCTGCCACGTGTCCCTACTGTTTGGACGGCTCAGATCTTGTCGAGGTTTTCACTTGGATTTCCCGAGCACTTGTCCACGGGAATGTCGATTTCCCGATGGCAAATATCCTGATCCAACGGTTTACGGGATTTCTACCCCAGATCTAATGGCTCAAATCACTTCCTCGCACGCCTATCCCTGCGCTTAACCCCTGCGCAGCTTCTCCGGATCCAACGGATGACAGGTAATGTGAACCGAGATCTAACGGTCCAGATTCGTTCTTTTGGGTCTTGGGATTTACGATCCCAATTTCTCGTTGCTCACGGGGAGAGAGGGCAAGGCATGTAACGTCTGCGTTGCTTTCGTCAATCTAATGGTCGTGAATGACTATGGTTCACCCGACGAGATCTCATCCTTCGACTTATCACTCCTCGCAACACTACTATCTTGGAATGTTAATAGAATCGTTCCTCCTCGTGCAGGATTAATAAATCCTAGGCGTTCGAACCCTTGTTCTGGGTTCTTAGCGAACCTTTTCTAGGAGGAAATCTCTGTGGAGAGATCCTTGCTGGGTCATTCCCGGGAGCAGATAAAGGAAGACAACTTCCAGAGGACGGCTGGGTATGATTAGATTCATTCGTCAATGTAAACCGAGCACGGTTTCCTCGGTGTTAAGCATATGTCAACTCTTTCATATCAGACATTATGCGAACACAATCATACTGCAAATCCTTTACAATTTCATAGTTTTGTGAACTAATATCTATTCCTTATCAACGATTACTACATAGACATTACTACACAGGAATATATGTACAAATCCACAAGTCTATGAATACACGTGAGAACATATAAATTCAAGATGCAATATAAGAAAAGCACTTATCAGAAAGAAGTTCAGCAATGAAAGCGACTGCTGAGAGGGGTGCTCGTCTCCACCCAACCGTAGGTGTAGCGACTCCTATAGGATTTACCACTAGCCACCACCGAGCTGAGACCACGATGTCCTGAGACCTGCGTCTCTCTGTCTGCCAGTGCCCAGGAGCGAAAGTTGCAATCCTTCCTCTTTGCGATCACTCACTCTGCGTAAAAATTGCCAGAGTTCCCCTCGCGTCTCCCCCCTTCCATCGTTTCAGCCATACGCCTTATCCTCTTGCGAGGTTGCGTGTGGCACGATTACCCGTGCGCTGGTCAATCATGATGGCTCTACGGACAGACGGTTCACCTCCCTATCCCTCATCAAGCCATCAACCTACCAGCCTGCAAGGCATTTATTTCAAGGTTAGCGAGCCACTTTTGCTTCTCTGGGCCAGTGGAGTCCAAATACGGTATTCTTAATTCTTGGTGGAAGTTAATGCCGCTTTTTTCAAGGTGCCCTCCACCACCATCGTAGTCTCTTTTCTGCACATCCCCTCTCAACAATTATGCTATAAATTCAAACTGTCATTTACATCACATATTCATACTTATGAGTTTTGCCATAGTCTTTGGCTAGTTCAGTTATATTTACAATCTGGGGGAAACATGGTGTTACATATTGGGTCTACCTCTAAGAAGAGACATTGACTTCTCCATAGAACTTGCACCAAGAGCAGTGAGAGTGTCTAGAGTGCCCTATAGGATGAGTATACTAGAGCTATTTGAGCTCAAGTTACAGCTAAAGAAGATTGTGGACAAAGGCTACATCCAACCTAGCATGTCCCCATGGGGAGCACCTGTCTTGTTTGTTAAGAAGAAATATGGGACACTTTGACTGTGCATATACTATAGACAACTCAATAAGACAACCATAAAGAACAAGTATTCCTTACCAAGAATCGATGACTTGTTTGACCAATTAAGGGGTGCTTCCATTTTCTCAAAGATTGACTTAAGGTTTGGATACCATGAAGTCTGAATCAATGAAGAACACATTCACAAAACAACCTTCATGACAAGATATGGTCACTATGAATTTGTGGTGGTGCCATTTGGATTAACCAATGCCCCCGCCACTTTTATGTGCTTGATGAATAATGTAGTCAGCAAATTCCTAGGCATTTTTGTATTGGTCTTCTCCCAAAGGATGTATCTGATATCAAATCCTTTATGGGCCTAGCAGGAAATTATAGAAGTTTCATAAAAGGATTTTCCAAAATTGGTTGTCCAATCACTGCCCTTTAGAAAAAGGGGGTTAAATTCACTTGGACATCAAAATGAGAAGAAAGATTTCAGGAACTGAAATACCTTCTGACCCATGCATGCGTGTTGAAGATTGCAGAGCTTGATAAAAACTTCCTCATCTGTACATATGCCTATAAGTAAGGAATCATAGGAGTCCTTATGAAATAAGGATGTGTAGTTTTCTATGAATCCATAAAATTGAATGAGCATGAAATCAATTATGTGACCCATGATCTAGAATTGGATTCCATAGTGAATGCTTTAAAAATTTGGAGGAATTACCTCCTGGGTAAGATATTTGTAGTTATCACATACCATTGTGGGTTGGATGAAGGTTTTTTGACTTACAGAAACCAAGAATCCTATCTGTTTCTTGAAGAATGCATCTGTTTCAAGTATGTATGCATCTTGAAGAATGCATTTGTTTCTTGAAGAATGCATCTGTTTGATAGGATTCATGACATCCTATCAAATGTTGGATGAAGGTTTGTTGACTTACAGAAACCAATTGTGTATCCCAAGTTGTGACCACATGAAGAGGTTCATAATGGACGAACTACACAAGACACCATATAATGGTCATCCAGGTTATCATAAAACTATTACGGCCACTAGAAAACAATTCTATGGCCTAGATTGAAAAAGGACATAGTGGATTATTTAGCTCAGTGTCTAGAATGCCATCAAATTAAGGCAGAACACCGATACCGAACATGTTTTTTTACAACCTCTACTAATTCTAGAATGGAAATGGGAAACCATCTCCATGGATTTCATCACCATATTACCAAAATTGGCCAAGCAGAATGATGCCATCATGGTAGTGGTGGAAAAATTGAGAAATTCTTCTCACTTCGTCCATGTCAAGTCAACTTGTAAGGCATTAGACATTGCCACCATATTCATGAAGGATATATTTAGACTACATGGAATGCCTAGGGAGATTATATCTGACAAAGACACAAAGTTTACTTAAATATTTTGGAAGTCCTTAATGGTTGGTTTTGAGACTAAATTGTTGTTTAGCACAACCTACCACCCTCAAACTGATGGACAAAAAGAAAGAGTAAACCAGATATTAGAAGACATGTTAAGGATGCATGTAATTCATCAGCCTAAGAAGTGGGAAGACTACCTACCATTGGTAGAATTTTCCTACAACAACGGTTATCAAGAGTCACTAAAGATGATCCATTTTAAATCCCTCTATGGTAGATAGTGCAAGATTTCAATCAACTAGAGTAATCCAATGGATAGAATTACAATCAGACCCGACATGCTACAAGAAATGGAACAACAAGTGATTTATATAAAGAAAAATATGAAAATTTCTCGGGATAGACATAAGAGTTACGTTGGCAGAAAGAAAACTCCTAGAGAGTTCAGGAAAGAAGACCATGTCTATCTCATAGTCAGGCCCAAGAAGAGTTCCCTGAGAATGGGATCTTGCGCCAAGTTGGAACATCGGTATTTTTGACCCTTTGAATTCTTAGATAGAGTGGGACATGTAGCCTATAGGCTATCACTCCCTCCCATGATAAAGACACATAATGTTTTCCATGTTTCATTATTGAAGAAATGTGTACATGATTATAATCATATAATTGACTGGTATGTGATCCAGGTGGAGCCAGAGGAAGAATTCCTGCCAAAACCTCAATGAATACTAGACAGGAAGGAAACCTCACTCAGGAATTGAACCATTGCACAGGTCAAGGTGCAGTGGAAACACGTTGTCTGAGATGAGGATACATGGGAAACGGAGGATGCCATGAGACAAGAATATCCATTTTTGTTTACTTCTGTATATACAGAGCACGTTGATAGATAGAACATCGAGGATGATTTTCCTTTAATGGGGAGGGAATTGTAACACCCATGATTCCCCATGTTTGTAAATATAATTATATGGGCCAAGAGACTAGGCAAACTCAGTATGTGTGAATGTTTGATTTAATGGACCTTTGTATAAAAGGTCAATGAATGTAAATTATGTTATTTACTAGAAAATGGATAAGGAGAGACCAAAGAAGGGGGGTGTGTTAAGAGAGACCATGAATGTTACAAAAGGTATGGGGAGGGGGACCAGATATAGTTTTGTTAACCTCCACAAACTCAGTATCTTACTGGATTTAATTGCTCTGGACCAGAACAATCCTTCTAACCCATGAATGAATTAAAGTCAGGCTGGTAGGTAGGAATAACTCCTCAATAGTTAATGAGGGGATGGGGCAGAGCACCCATATGTAAGGCTTTCATACCTAACCACTGAACGAGAATTTGAGCCACACAGAATCTTGCTAAGGAAGGAAAGAAAGGAAGGTGTGGTGGGTAGAGGAAGGCTTGTGAAGAGTGCAGAGACAAGACTAAGCTCTCGAGTTCAAGAAAGAAATAAGAAATAATGTGTTCTGGTCCCATGAAATGGCTAGCAGGGTTATGATAAAATTTGATAAATGAAGCTGCTAAGTGACTGAGAAAGTACTAAGGCGGTCCTCCTTGCTTGGTATAGTGAAAATTGTTGCTAAGATCCTACAGGAAGAGGAGAGTAACCTTCATCGCTATTGTTGTTGAGCCGGAAGAAAGGATTATATCTCAGAGCATCGTTCTCTAGCTCAAGGGTGGTTAAAGGTAAATTCGTTAGTAGTGATTGAGCTTATGGTTGGGTGGAAATAGGAACCCCTTTCAGCAATCACTTCATGTTATCTGGTTCTGACAAGTGTTTTCATACTCTATGCATTGAATTGGGAGTAATGGATGCATGCATGTATTTATATATCTATAAATGGTTTTTGTATTGAAATGGTTAAGTTATGTGTATGTGTTTGTCTTCTTGTAAACTTATTCTTTTGATTGATTGTCTATGTGCCCCAACCTAGCCTTCAAGGTTCCTTGGGACATAAACCTGTAGGACGGTCGAGATAGAAAGTATTGCGTAAATATGGACCTGTTCGTCTACAGATACTACCCCCTTCAGACTCTTTGTTCTGCGACTGGGATATCATCCCCAAGTCCTTAACAATTTCATGAAGAAGCTCAGGAAGGATAGCGAGATTTAAGTCTTAGAAGGGAAGATCCTTTCGTCTAGAAGACGAATGGACGCGATTTGTTCGGCATAACCCATATGAACAACACCTAGGAACCTTAGGCTAATCCTAAGAGAGATAAGTCCTTCTGGCTTTAGAGCTCCATAATTTTGGACTTCGGAGTATTGTTGGCACTCATAGTCATAAACCAGCCGAAGGCGTCCGAGCCTCACGGTTACCTGTAAGGTTGACCAGCGTTGGGAGGTGTCACTAGTGGTTAGGTAAACCTATCTTACCAACTAAACCGGGATCCAAAACCTCGAAAGTTGGAGTCGTGAAGTAACAATAGTCGTAGATCTATGAATCTATGTGGTTGGATCTTGATCATGACATTGGAGGGATGTTAGAAGGATGTCAGTCTGGGTTGACGTGGTGTAGTGATGTCACCCAGGGAGATGTGGACCCCAGTTTGACATGCCACGTGTCACTCAGATTCGTGTGTATCACATACCCTAGAGACCCATTGGAATGTAACACGTGTCACCCTGACCCCCTCCTACATGTCAATTCCTGGCACATACCCTCCCTCCTCACCAATGTGGTTGGTGAAGTGACCGGAACTTCGAAAGTTCGAGACTTCAGGAGGTATTGTGTGTAGAAAGCAAGGAGATGTTCAGTGCTGAAATTTGAATTCCACACTAGCTTGTGTGTCAGACGGGGGTTAACCCAGTCATCAAATTGTTTGATGGATGGACCTTCCCTACAGGAGGTAGGAACCAAGATATGATACTAACGAGATGAAGCCACGGGGGAGTCACATGGTCATCAACCAATGAATTCCCAAAGGACTTCAGGAATCCATAAGACATAAACCAAGGGTCGGTTTAGAACCCGGTAGTAGTCGTTAGAAAGCTACGGGAAAGTAAAAGAGAATGAATCATCTCAAAGAGATCATTCGAGATGATTTAGTTAAGGAAAATATAATTACGATGCCCCACCCCCTTAAAAGAGTATTAAGGAGTCAAGTGTGTTACATGTACAAGATCAACTCCCACTATATTCTCGATAAAAAGAACATTAGGTAGCACTAGGGTTTTTAAATGCCACAAAACCCTAACTTCTTCTCTTACGAGAGCTACATGATAGAAGTCTTTCTTTTCTCATGTAGGTATAAGTCCTAGTGTTCCTAGTCTCCTTAAGATAAAACCTTGACCCTAGTCATCCCTTGACATTCTTTTGAGAAGCCTAGTTGTTAGTTTCTTAGTTGATTCACTCCATAATTTGACCATTTTCTTGGTCACACACATTATTCACCTCTTTCTATGCATGACATATATTAAATTGTTTTATTTATGTGTAACCCTTCATAAATGCCAAAAATACAAATCAGTGACTCATCAATGCGCTCATGTTTGTTTATCTTGTGTAGTGGGTATATGTAAATTTTATTAAACCCAACAATTATTAATAACATTTATTCAGTCTTCCATGATTTCCACTAAATATATTGATTTTGATCAATAGAATGAGAGAGTTCACATGGAAACTAGTTCTTAGAATGGGTATGATTTTCCATCTACAAATAAAGGTTTTGAGATTACATTTCATGACACACTGTATAAAGTAATGTTATTCTACCAAAATTCCTCCAGGTATAATTGAAACCATTATTCTTTTCCCTTCACCATCTATGAGAGTTTATTGCACACTCCTACCCAATTTTTTGGTTAGAGAACACAAGGAGACAAATGACCCTCCCAAACCCAATCCCACAAACCTGTTGATTTGATTCCATTTCCACTCCATGCCTTGCCATGCCATGCCATTTTCATGCCTTTCCAAGTCATTCCATGGCATACCATCTCCATGACATTGTTATTTCCATGCCATTTCCATGCCTTTCCATGCCATGCCATTTCCATGCCTTGTCAAGCCAGTCCATGCCATGCCATGCCATTTCCATGCCTTTTCAATGTAGGCCATGCCATTCCATGCCATTTCCATGCCATCGTCATGCCATTTCCATGCCATCGTCATGCCATTTCCAACCTATTTCATGCCATTCCATGCCATTTTCATGCCATTGTCATGCCATTTCCAACCTAGTTCATGCCATTCCATTTCCATTCCATGCCATTTCCATGTCTTTCCAAACCATGCCATTGTCATTTCCATGACATGCCATGCCATTTCCATGTCTTTGTCATATAGCTTCCCATGTCTTGTCATGTAGTTTCCCATTTTAACCTATCCAACAATAAATATAACTTTCAATAAAATTATGTAAGGAAAAAGTCAATTCAAAATGTGGATTGCAATGAAAAAAGAATAACGAAAAAAGAAACATTGTAATGCCATTCAATTAAACCCTTTCAATACACCTTGACACCTTTTATTACATTTATGTCATAATTTTCATCCCTTTAGGGCTTGATCTCTTGAATGTTGTAGGGTTATCATGTGTCATGTTGCATTTTAGCATGCAATTGTTATCTAAACCCTAGTTTAATCTTGCATTTTTAGCCCCCTTTAATTTAGTGATTACCTGTTTTAAGGACTGTTGTATTTGTATTTGTAATTCCTTTCCTTGGATGGCCTTGCCATGCCATGCCATGTCTTGACTTTTCATGCCCTGCCATACCATGTCATGCATTGCCTTCCCTTTCCATGCCATGCCTTTCCATGCCATGCCTTTCCATGTCATTCATTTCCATTCCATTCCTTTCCTTTCATTTGATTTCCTTGCCTTGCCACACCATGTTCATGATTTCAACTATGTGAGACATTCTCCAGCTTACAAACTGGTGAGGTGTGGATGATTGCATCTATGTGAAGTATTTCTCTCAGATTACAAACCTAAGAGAAATCCCCTAAGAAGGGTATGTGGTTCCTTCCTGAGACAGAGCTAGGAACGTAGAGATGATCTCCTCCATTCACAGAGTTGAGAAGAACTCCAACTGATTATCCAGTGGGAAAGGCAATTTGATGAGTTGGACGTGCATGTGGTTGAGCATGAGGTGAATGTATGAAATCCCAAAGTGTTGGGTGCATCATCATTTGAACATAAATGAAGATGATTTGTTAGCCTCCTATGAGAAACAGAGTTGACGAGGAAACTCCACATGATTCTCCTATGTGAGGCAATGGGAAAGAATATATGTATAGTGGACGTGTCTGTGGATGAGCACAGGTGAACATGTGTAGATCTAGTTCTTATGTGTAATGCAGTGAGCCATAGATATGACATCCCTATGGATGTTCCCCTACTGTATGAGCACTAGTGGGTGTATCAGATCCTTTGCTATATGTTTTTCAAGAGTCAAACCTGCCTGTAACCCTAATTTGTATGTAAAGGGTATAGGTCGGCCCCACCTTAATGTGACTAATAATAAATGTAAAAGATAATTAATATGGTTAATATTAATTATAATAATAATAATAATGTTGTGACTTAGTGAGGTTGGCTCTGTTGAGCCAATAGACACTTCGGTTGATAGGATAAGTCTAATATAAGTAAAGGAAGATTCCCCATTGTGGAATTATATCCTACTTGTGAGTTTGGAAATTTCAGCAAGTACACTTCTTTGGTAAAAGGTGTGCACCTCTCTTGGGTGATAGAGAATTCTAGGGTTTGAGCACCCTCTTGTGTGATAGGTCCTTCTTGGTGGTGAAGGAATTTCTCTTGAAGAATATAAAAAAGGATTTGGCTGGGTTTTCTTCCCTTATTGAGAAGGGTTTCCCAGGGTACTTCTTGTGTTATTGTGCATGGTGCTTCTTCTTGTGATATTGGTTGATGCAAAATTATTGTTTATGGTTAAGTGAAACTCTAAAATGAAATAAACTTCATTCTTAACATAGCTTATGAAAAATAAACATGGTATCAAAACATAGTTCTTAAAGAACCCATTGCACAAGCATCTACCAGTCTCCTATCTTTTTTGCAGAACCGTACGACCCTCCTAGGGTTTCCAGAAAATTCATACGACATTCCTTTATGATGTGTTTCATCCCTTAAACACTTAAACATTGGGAATAATTTTTTCATAGGAGAGTATGGACACCTCCAACACACCTCCATAGACTCTCAGAGTGATATTCCAAGCATTTTGAAATTTTGGCCCTATGGTTTCCAGCGTTTTGTCAATTTCTGCAGAAATTTCAAAATTAGGGTTTCTGCAAACTTATTGAGGGATCTCTTCAGCTCACTAGTGTTCTCCTATATTTCAAAGGCTTATTTTTGGCATTCATAAGTCCAATAAAAACTAAAAGTGCAAGCCTAGCCTAGGCGTTATTTTTTCTAGCCTAGTTGACAAAGGGTTGTAACGAATCTAAAATTATGATGAACAAAAGCTATGATGGAAGATAAACTTGATGAATCATGAAACTTCAAAGTTATTGAAAGAAAATAATTATGAGGAATACTTATTGTGGGTAATAAAAAAGGGTTTATCAGAGACACACTACCAATGAATGGAAGGAAGATGACGTCAGGAAAAGGAAGCCAATCACCTACTCAAGCCCTTACATTGGAGGGCCAGCTTTTAAATAAAAAATATGACAAAAGCTGACACTATGCCTATATTCTTCATAAATATCTCAAAGGATAGATATCAGCCAAGAGCCATTGGAGAAATCATATCAACATCCTCAGGTATGCACATGTATATATTATGTGTATCATTGTCATGAGTGAAATTGCAGGAGGAAGGAACCTTTTATGAAATCATGGATCCAGAGGGATCTCAGTGCATTCAGAGAAATAACACACTCAAAGTAAAGACTCTGGGTTTGATTGTTGTAATTTTCATTCCTCTAATCTATATTTCTAAAGGTTCTCTACATTACAGGTAGATGTTGTAGCTGTGACAATAATCCTTAAATTGTTTTGATTCTAGAGATGTAATCATTATTCTCCTTTAGGAGATATTATTGTGTTGGTTCTTTTTGTTTTCTTGTTCCACATAGTTAACAAGAAAAGAACATGTTTATCCTTCAGAGGGATTCACTTGACTCAGAAGGAGCCAAAATCGTTTGTTAAAGAAGAAGAATAGAACCATCATTGCGACAACCAATTCTCCAAAGCATGATCACAATATTTCTAGGATTCCATGGGAAGAAGAATACATGACACAATATATGTGCAAAACAAGAGTCTTCACTAGACATTGAAAAACATAACTCCCGAAGAAATCTTCACCGGAATGAATCCTGAGATTGAACACTTCAAGTTATTTGGGTGCCCAATTTATTGTCATGTACCCAAAGAAAATAATTCCAAGATAGATAATTTAGGAAGAAAGGATAAAATGAATCTTCAAAGACATCCCTAGTCAGAGATAGATTGAGAGAAGTAGAGACGTTGTCCGTGAATAAGAGACAATTTTTCAAATACCCAGAGAATCTTAGATGGAGATTAATAGTGAGACAATGCCTTCTCCCCCTTCAGCAATTCAGAGGGAGACAAACATTACTCAAGGTTATCCAATTTCTTTAGTTGATATGTTCAGAGTTATTGCAATAGGGCAAAAAATTCCTACATAGACTCACTCTGCAAGAGACAAAGAAGCATACAAGCCTCTTAAGGCACATTCCAAGAATGAAAAAGTGATTTTCGAGCTATCCTTCAGTCATGAGCCACTTCATTGATGCTAAGACTCCTTGTCTTCGAGAAGCAACAAGAGAACCGGTATGGCAAGATTCCATAATAGAAGAATACCAGTATATATTAAAGAATGATGCTTAAGATATTATTCTGGGACTAGGAAGGGAAGTCTGTCATAACTTCTAAGTGGATCTATATGATCAAGAATGCAGCTGATGAAAGTTTCAAGAAATACAAAATGAGATCTATAGCCAAAGGTTTCTCAGAAATAGAGGGATTTGTCTATAATGATACACTTGACCTAGTGAACCTGATACACTTCCATCTGTACTATCATCCATGAGTTGGAAACTATATGAAATAGATAGATTCTTGATGAGTTTGGATTTCAGCAAGAGTGTTGTTGATCCAAAACTATATCATTACAATGTGGTGACAAGAGCCTAATTTTGATGACTTATTCAGAAATCCTTGTTTTTGGATAGAAGTAATCCTTGACTTCTAAATTCGAGATGAATAATCTGAGTAGGATGCACAACTTCTTGGGACAAGAAGTATGATAGAGTACAAATGAGATTTTCCTGAGACAAGGAAAATATACAGTGAAAATATTAGAGAAGTTCAGTATGATAGAATGAAACATCCACCATGATGGATTTAAATAAAAATATTGATGATCATTCAGATGAGACCAATCCATAGCTGATTGGATCACTGATGTATTTGGTTAATACCAAACTTGATTCATGCCATGCAACAAATGTGCTTAGTCATTTCATGAGTCAACCAAGACAGAGTCACTAGACAACAAAAAAACATGTATTGAGATATATGCGAGGCACAGCTGGATATGGCCTGAGATATGCCTCTAGTATGAACTTGCGTTTGTATGATATGTCGATTCATATTGAGAAGAAAGTATAGCGAACCAGAAGAACACATCCAATTTATGTTCTACTGTGAAGTTTTCCATGGTTTCCTGATGCAGTAGGAAAAAAAACTCTGTGACCTTGAGTACCACAGAGGCAGAGTATATAAGCATTGAGTGTTCAAAGCAATGTGGCTTCACAAGATTCTGACATATTTAGTTGAACATGAGATAGATCCTATGATGATAACCAAGAGTCGTTTGTAAATCTCCTTGAGAACCCAGTGTTTCCTATTGGATTGAAAACACAATGAGATTAAATATGATGCAGAGAAAAATCGTACACATGCAGTACCTTCCTACACATGAGAAGATTGCAGATATCTTCACCAAATTAACTTCGTGAAGAATGGATCCCTAGTTGAGAGGGAGTGTCAATAACTCCAGCCAAGACAAAATTCAAAATACATCCATGTGATACTTGGCATGAGAAATAATGCCTCCCTAGCTAAGAGGGAGTGTTGATGATTGTAGCTATGTGAGACATTCTCCAGCTTACAAACTTGTGAGGTGTGGATCATTTCAACTATGTGAAGTCTTCCTCTCATATTAAAAACCTAAGATAAATACCCTAAGAAGGGTACATGGTTCCTGCCTGACATAGAGATAGGAACTTAGAGATGACCTCCTCCATTCAGAGAGTTGAGAAGAACTCTAGATGATTATCTAGCAGGAAAGGCGATCCTATGAGTTGGACGTTATGGTGGATGAGCACAAGGTGAACGTGTGAAATCCTAAAGTGTTGGGTGCAACATCATGTGAACAAAAATGAAGATGGTGTGTTAGCCTCCTTTGAGTAGCAGAGTTGACGAGGAAACTTCAGATGATTCTCCTGTGTGAGGCAGTGGGAAAGAAGATCTATAGAGTAAATGTTCTTGTGGATGAGCATAGGTGATCGTGCGTAGATATGGTTCTTCTGTGTAATGCAGTGAGCCAGAGATATGACATCCCTATGGATGTGCCCCTAGTGGATGAGGATTAGTGGGTGTATCAGATCCTTTGCTATATTTTGTTCAACATAATTAATATGGTTAATATTAATTATAATAATAATAATTATTATTATTATTATTATTATTATTATATTGTGACTTAGTGAGGTCGGCCCTATTGAGCCAATAGACACTTCGGTTGATAGGATAAGTCTAATATAAGTAAATGAAGATTCTGCATTGTGGAATTATATCCTACTTGTGAGTTTGGAAATTTCAGCAAGTACACTTCTTTGGTAAAAGGTGCACACCTCTCTTGGGCATTAGAGATTTCTAGGGTTTAAGGACCCTCTTGTGTGCTAGGTCCTTCTTGGTGGTGAAGGCCTTTCTCTTGAAGAATATAGAAAATTATTTGGTTGGGTTTTCTTCCCTTGTTGAAAAGGGTTTCCCAGGGTACTTCTTGTGTTCATGTGCATGATTCTTCTTCTTGTGATCTTGGTTTCTTTAAAATTATTGTTTATGGTTAATTGAAATGCTAAAATGAAATAAACTTCATGTTTAACCTAGCTTATGAAAAATCAACATGCCATGCCATGCCTTCCATTGTCTTTCCTTTCCTTTCCTTCCCTTGTCTTGCCTTTCCATGTCATTCCATGACATGCCTTGCCCTCACATGCATTTCCATGCCATTCCTTGCATTTTCTTTCCTTTCCATGCCACGAATTTCCTTTCCTTTCCATGCCATGTCATGCCTTGCATTTCCTTGTCTTTCCTCGTCATGCCATGCCATGCCTTGCATTGCCTTGTCTTTCTGTGCCATGTCATGCCATTCCATGCCTCACCTTTGCATTCCTTTACATGACATGCAATGTCATTCCTTGTCATGCCATGTCATGCCATGCCTTGCCTTACCATGCCATGTCATACATGACTTGTAATAACTTTCCATGCCATGCCATGCATTTCCTTGCCTTGCCATGGTATGATATGGTATGGTATGGTATTCCTTTCCATGTTATGTCTTTCCTTTTTTTGTATTGCCATGGTATTGTATGGTATGGTATGGTATGCCTTGCCATTCCATGTCTTGCCATGTTATGGTATGGTATGGTATGGTGTATGTCTTAACATGCCATGATATTCCTTTCCTTGCCTTCCCATGGTATGATATTGTATGGTATGGTATGCCTTTCCTTTCCCTTACCATGCCTTGCAATTAAACCCTTGGAATACACCTTGACACCTTTTATTACATTTTTGTGATAATTTTCATCCCTTTAGGGGTTGATGTCTTGAATATTGTAAGGTTGTCTTGTGTTGTATTGCATTTTAGCATGTATTTGTTATCTAAACCCTAGTTTAAAAGATGGAATTTTTATCCCCCTTTCATTTAAAGATTACTTGTTTTAAGGGATATTATATTTTTCCTTGTATTGTCTTGTCTTGGGTTGCTTTTCTATGCCATAACATACCATGCCTTGCCTTTGCATGACCTTACATTCCTTTCCTTTCCATGCCATGTCTTACCATGCCATTCCTTTCCATACCATTCATTTCCTTGCACTGCATTGCCTTACCATTCCACACCATGCCATGCCTTGCACTACCTTTACTTGCCTTTCCATGCAATTCCATGCAATTCATTTCCTTTGCATGCCTTTCTATGTGATTCCTTGCATTTCCTTTCCTTTCCTTTCCATGACATGGAATGCCTTTGATTGTCTTGCCTTGCCTTGCCATGTCTTGGATTTCCTTGCCTTTCGTTGCCTTGTCTTGCCTTGGATTTTGATGCCATGCCTTTCCTTTTCATGCCTTGCCATGCCATGCCATGCCTTTCATTTCCTTATTTTTCCTTGCCTTGCCTTTCCATGACATGTCAGGCCATAGCTTACATTTCCATGCCTTTCCATTCCTTGAAATTCCTTCCCATGCCTTGCCTTACCATGCCATACCATGCATGACTTTCCATACCTTGCCTTTCCATGTCATGCATTGCATTTTCTTACCACTGTATGGTATGGTATGGTATGGTATGTATTTCCTTTCCAAGACGTTGTATGGTATGGTATGGTATGGTATTCCTTGGTATGGTATGGTATGATATAATATGCCTTGCCATGCCATGCCTTGCCTTACCTTGCGATGGTATGATATGGTATGCCTTGCCTTGCCATGGTATGGTATGGTATGGTATGGATTTCCTTTCCTTGATATTCCAAGCCATGGTATGTTATGGTATGGTATGTTGAAACACACACTGACACTGAGACGGGGGTCTGAATCAGTGTCTGGAAATTTTGGCTACTTTTCACACTTTCATAGATAAACTAAATTAACTGAATAAGATATATGCAGTTCAATTAATTATGCATAAACATGTATAACACAGGCTGTATGAAGTAGATAAAATATAATTATTTTATTTAATTAACTTGAATGAATAAAAATAAAAGAAATCCTTGAATATCTTCAACTTCAACTGAATATGAGAAATTCAACTCTCTGATACAAGACCCAACTTGTAGTTCTCATATCCAAATGAGAAATGAGGAATCCAACCCTCATAACAAGACTTTGTTTGTTGATCTAAGATCCAACTGAGATGTGAAGAATCCAATCCTCATGAAAAGACTCTGCTTGTAAACATGCACCAACCTGATAGAATGAACTTTCATTCAATCCATTATATATGTGTGTGTGTGTGTGTGTGTGTGTGTGTGTGTGTGTGTGTAGAGAGAGAGAGAGAGAGAGAGAGAGAGAGAGAGAGAGAGAGATCCACCAAGACACATGATTCCCTTCGTATTCCTTTACTTATATATTCCTCCAAAGCATGCCACTTTAAAACAATGTGTCATTTTGGAATGAAACATTGCACCCATTCATTTAATTAACACAAATTGTTACTTTTATTAATTAATTTTCATACACCAATTTAGATAGCTATTTTTGTATGAACATTATGGAGTGATGGAAACGAATTTTGCAATTCTACGACATGGGGTTTTTGCAGAAATTTCCCAATTAATCGACAAGCGAGAAATTTCCCAAGAACGTGTGTCAGGTGGCTGGTACAGGCAGTTCCTTGAAGGAAACTTGCCCATATTTTCCCTTCGTCATCGGATTCCAGATCGAATTCAATACATATTACCTTTTCGTGAATGTCTAAATCGACCTCCACATATCTCCTTTATTGGTGATTATTTAAACTCAACCTATAAACATTTTACTTGATGGTTATATTAAAATCGGTTCCCTCTCAGTTTCTAGTCACTAAAGATTTGACTTTGTCTCACCCTTTTTTCATATTTTCTTCCTCATTAAACCGACAAACATCTTTTTGGTCGACTCAACTAGGAGAAATTTTGACTTTGAGTATTTCAATTCTAGTCGACTCATCTTACTTCATCCTTGATATGACTTGTATTTAACTCAACTTCAAATTCGACCTTTAGGTTACTTATTTCTTGGACCGACTCAACTTGGAAGAAAAACGACTTGAGAAATAAGAATTTTGTCATATCGACTTGCTTTGGCCGACTTGTATTTCCCAACTCAATTTTCCTTCGACTTCAACCTTCAGTTGCTCGACTTGTCTTCGACTCATCTTGAAATTGATCGACTTGTATTCTCTGACTTCCGTCAATCTCCAGGCTTGCAGTCAGTTGACTTGTCTTCGACTTGTCTTCAATTCGATCGACTTCCAGATGGTCGATCTTATTGTTGTTTAAATCGACTCGACTTGTGACTCAATGGTATCAATGCTTCCTCACCAAACATCCACCATTTACATTATGTCTCATCTCTTGACTCTTCTTAAATTGATATTTTCTGAAACTCTTTTAATGAACCATGTCTTATTAAATTCTTTATTTGTGATTTATATGGATCCATATTGGATTATTGTTGACGGGCGTTTATGACACACCATTAACGAGAAGGGAAGATCTGGACCGGGGTTTTCTATTTAACCCAATTCGTTTGGTATAATCTACCCTGACGGGTTTTATGGCTCTGTTAGCCAGCTAAGATCCCAAAACAACTAAAATATGTGGACTAACTAAAGATACAACTCTAACAATCAACATTTTAATTACAAATGCTTAACTAACAGTGTTTATGTACAATAGATATATACAATTTACAAGGTTTAAGCAAAGCCTTGTGAAAATAATTGTTTTAAGATAATGGATCTAAACAAGATTAAATATAAACAAAATTATTTTATTACTCTAAATATCAAATAAACAATGAATGAGTAAGATTGTAAATGATATAACGAAAATAGACAAAGAAAATAAACGTTTAAATGATGCAATCACTATTCATTCACAAATCAACAAATTAAATAAATACTAAGCTAACTAATTTCTCGTTGATCAACAATACTAAGATAAATTCATCTCTTTGTATTTGTTTGAGATCCTCTTAACCTATTTCAACTGTAAACCTATGACAAAATAAAGCATAATACTTCATGAAGAAACTCAAAGAAGTCTTTTATATTCCAGAACGAGTTTATGATGAAAAAAAGACAAATAAATTTTATCTCGTATGACTTTAAAATGTCCAATAGCTAAAATTGAAATAAATTCCAACCCTTAGCAAGTGGTATTATCAACTATCCAACATTAGACGTAAATTCAAAATGTATCAATAGATGATCAGCCACAGATATTAAAGGAACCAAAATATAATGAACCCTATAAATGAAAACATAACATGAAAAATTATATGCAGAATAATCTAAAGTTAGTTCAATGCAAATAAAGTTTCATATTCATAAATTATATGAGAAACAATATTAACATTTCAAAGTCTACAAAATGAAAAAATCCAAAGAGTAAACTATATCCCATATAGTTTCAGTATAATAAGTTCATCATAAGGTCCAAAATGAACTTTTGGGATAATAGACTCTTAAATATTGAAAAAATTAATACATAAATAATAGCAATTAACCATGTATTGGTAAAACAGACTAAAGCTAATCTAAATCAATGCATAATCAATTACTCAAAGAATATAAAAATATTATAATGAAAACAAAATCATTTTACTCACATAACAAAAGCCACTAAACAACCTGGAATTCCATGTTCTTCTTTGAAAATACTGGTCCATTCTCCAAAGATTCCAACCACCTGTTACTCCATTTGAAAAAAAAAAAGTTTACAAAATAAATAATATACAAAAAAGAAAGGATAAAGAGCCTCCTCTCAATTTTATTGGATCCCTTTGGGCTCTAAACTTTCTCATATATTTATGCCATGAATGAACAGTGTGGGCCTCACTAATAATTTCCGCCACCTGAAATTTGTCTCATAAAGAGACAACAATATCTCTCAAATCGTGCATTTGGTTGGGAAAAATCAGGCAGCTTAAGATAAATGGGTTCATTCTGCAGATGGGTTTTCAACCGTTTCTTCATATTCCTCACGGTTTCTCTGCAATCACTCCCACAAAATCGTGTGTTTGTTATTGAATGCATTTCCAAACCTTATCTGTTGTTGTTCATAAATTATTTGCAACAATCCAATATTATTTTTGGATCAATTATCTTGAACGTATTTAGATAATAAAATCAAACCATGATCATATCCATACCAAATAAATGATAATAGAAACTTGTGAAACAAAAAGAAACCAAATTAATAACCTAAAAATTGTGAGTAAAACAAAATCTAGAACAATAAAATTAAAATGAATTTAAACTAACTATAAGTTCTAAACAAACATTGTTTATATTTTCCTTTCAAATATGATCTTAAAATTCTAGAAGCTTCAAGTTCATGAAGAGGAGAAAAATATTAATTTTGGGTTTTCACAAAATCAAACAAATGATAGATAATTATTATTATTATTATTATTATTATTATTTTGAAATGAGACGCAAAGTGACAAAATAATTTAATTAATTAAACCTACCAAATGATTTTGTGAAAATGATTGCTAATGAGAAAAATACGAAAACATAATCATAATTCAAACGAAAGTAAACAGTTGATAAAAATTAACATTTTCGTTTAAATTAAGATTTATATGTTCGTCTCTCCCTCATTCAAATTTGATCAAATGTGAACAAATGTCATAGAAAAGACGTGTCACAATAAACATTCTTCCTATAAAATCATTGTCATTAATCCATGTCTTCAACCAAGCCATTCTCATAGAAGATAAATTCAATAAGGAGGAGGTAATAAACAACTACCAAATTATCAAGCTCGTCAATCAACATCAAAACTCTGTAGAAAGAAAAATGAAAAGGAATTTGAATTTCATGAAATTCAAACCAAACAAAAGAAAAGAATATAAACTCAAACCAACCTCGAAACAAATCAAACCAATACCAATGCAATCAAGTCAAAGGAAAAAAAAAATGAAGAATCCAAGTAAAATTTAGAGGGACCCTAGATTTTGATTAAAGAAAAAGAAAGGCGTTGTTGGGGCCCAACAATTATCCATTTACCCGTTTTATCTGGACAATTTCTTCTTTTTTGCATGGATTCTAATGACACAATATCAATCTTATATAATATAGGATGAGTGTATCAAGTTCATACAATATATTAGTCAATATTATCTTTCTATTGATATTCAAGTCACCTTTATAACATTATGTCCAATATTGACAATGTTTGACATTCAAGTCACCTTTATAACATTATGTCCAATATTAACAATGCTTGACATTCAAATCACCTTCATAACAATATGTCCAATATTGAAAATGCTTCTCAAACCAATCAATCAGTGATACTTCACCTATTTATGAAGGTTGACATCAATAACAACCAAATTTGCAGCAATCTCCCCCTTTGTTATTGATGACAACCTTAGTAAATCAATCTTATCTCCCTTGTGAAATGTATTATGTATTTTGAGTCCTTTGAGATGACTTTGTTTCACTCTATATCTCTCCCCCTTTGACAACAATGAAAAAGATAATATTTCTCTTCTCCCCCTAAGATTATCCTCCCCATGAGGTGATTATGTCCCTGAGTTGATGCTCCCCCTATCTTTGTCCCATTTATTTTGGACATTGTTTTTATTCATCACACTATTCTACAAACTAATCTTCTTTTGAGAGTTCATCATCATCGCCATTGTAGAATCACCATAATCTTATTCATCTTCTTCTTTAGAAATTACTCTTCCTTGAGATTGTTC
>ML849240.1:12949-33001 GCA_009831015.1 Picea engelmannii
GTATAGATGAGAGAAAGAGCACTAGTGGAGGTGCATTCTTCTTGGGTGATTCGTTAGTTGCATGGCTAAGAAAGAAGCAAAGCTCTATAGCTTTGTCTACCACAGAAGCAGAATACATTGCAGCTGCTGCATGTTGTACTCAGATAATATGGATGATACAAGCTCTTGCGGACTTGAAGGTAACATATGAAGAACCCATTCCTCTTCACTATGATAATACTAGTACCATTAGTGTGTCCAAGAATCCAGTCCTTCATTCAAAGACAAATCATATACCTCTGAAGTATCATTTATTAAAAGATCAGGTTGCCAATAAAGTAGTACAGTTGCAGTACATTCCCTCCACAGAGTAGATTGCTGATCTATTTACCAAACCATTACCCAAGGCACAGTTTGAATATCTCAGACAGAAGATGGGTGTCTTACCCTCCTCTAACTAACCTCTGCACCTTGTCAGGGGGAGCGTGTGCTTAACAGATCGCCTGAAGAGACACTTTGGTCATTATACCAGTATTGAATATATGAGTATAGCAGTGTTGAATTTGGTCATGAGCAGCAAAGATAGTTTTTTTTTTGGAGCATTCTTGAAATAATAAACGTGAATCTGGAGTGCTGTAACAGCTGAAACATAGTAATGTTCCATATGGTCTACACAGGATTGGAAGATGAAGTCACGATTGACCGAATGAACCTCAGGTAATAATTGGCAGAAGCAGATGTGTCCAAGACAGAGCATAGATGATTGATTAAAAGAGCGTAGGTCCATAGGATCTTTTCACAAGAAGCCTAGTTACTGAACTTGGTAGAGTTGCAGCAAGCGAAAAATACATAGAGATCAGCGCTGATACCTTTCTCAGTATAAACTCTCAAGACATGAATGCATCAAAATTGGCATCAATTCAGGTGGAGCGATGTGGTCAGGTTAGTAGATAGTGTTGATGGATTTCATTCCTTTTAGCAGGTATTACAGTTGCGTGCACAAAAACAGGGGGAGCTTGAGGAGAACAGTTTAACCCTTTGCCCTTGATGTCAAAGGGGGAGAAATGAAAGACATATTGCCATCAATGCCAAAGGGGGAGATTGTTGGAAATATGACTATAGCAGAGAAGAGGCAGACTGTCAAGGTTGTCATTGATGGCAATCGGTTGGTTATGGAGCATGCACAAGAGATGCTGGAACATAGAAGCTAAAACATAGATGTCGGAATGCACAAGAGATGCTGGAACATAGAAGCTAAAACACAGATGCCGGAACACAGATGCTGAAACACCGAAGCTAGAACGCAGATGCTGAAACACAGAAGACGCAGACTGTCAAGGTTGTCATTGATGGCAATCGGTTGGTTATGGAGCGCGCACAAGAGATGCTGGAACATAGAAGCTAAAAAACAGATGCTGGAACACAGATGCTGAAACACCGAAGATGGAACGCAGATGCTGAAACACAGAAGACGCAGACTGTCAAGGTTGTCATTGATGGCAATCGGTTAGTAATGGAGCGCACGGAACATAGAAGCTAGAACGCAAATGTTGGCACACAGATGCTGAAACACAGTGCTGTAACAGAGCTGGAACACAGAAGTAGGAACGGAAATGATGGCACACAGATGCTGAAACACAGTGCTAAAACAGAGCTGGAACACAGACGCTGAAACACAAATGCTGGAGCACAGATGCTGAAACACATTGCTGGAATAGAGCTGGAACATAGAAGCAGGAACGCAAATGCTGGCACACAGATGCTGAAACATAGTGCTGAAACAGAGATGGAACACAGAAGCTGGAACGCAAATGCTGGAACACAGCGTTGCATGATGTGGCATACGTAGAGGAGGCATGCAAAGAGCCAGTTCAGAAAATCAGGGAGAATACTGGCATGCGAAAAGCAGAAGAAAGAATGAAAGAAAGGGAAACTGCAGTTGGAGTTGAGAAAAGCGGAAGGACTTTTAGTCTAAAATTAGACTGGCAGTTAAGAAAGGAGGAACACAATGTTGCATGACGCGGCATGCGTAGAGGAGGCATGCAAAGAGCCAGTTCAGAAAATCAGGGAGAATGCTGGCATGCGAAAAGCAGAAGAAAGAATGAAAGAAAGGGAAACTGCAGTTGGAGTTGAGAAACGCAAGGAAAACCTCTGCATGTGGTGAATCTATATAATGCGCTGGAATAGAGATGAATAAGTTATTGAAGTGAGAGAGAGAAAGAGCTCTGGATGTGAGAAAAGAAGGAGGAGAACCTGCGTGACAGGAGAAGGAGCTGAGAATGGGCTTCAGAGGACAATGAAGCAGAGCAACAGATCATAGACAGTAAAGAACGCAGAGTAGATCAACAGAAAGGTAAGCAGGCTATATCAGAATGAACAAGTTGATATAAGTAATATTTATTTTGGCAAATTAGGGTGGTAGGGTGGTTCTAGGGAGACGTATGTCTCTTTCTCTGCAAGTGGGTGCTTGTAGAATCTGAAGGTTGGTGCCTTCACTCAGTTGGTGCTGAAGTAAAAAGGAAGTCGGTGCTTCCACCCAGTGGGTGCTGGGATTCTGTGGGAGTTGGTGCTCTCATCCAGTTGGTGCTGGCAATCAGAGGTTGTAGCCTCTATGAGTTGGTGCTCATAAAAGATGAGATGTAACGGAGTTGAAGCTTGCTGAACATCTTAAGAAGATGAGGTTTTTTCCCTGGTTGGGTTTCCTCTTGAAAAATCTGTGCCTTATACTTGTGAGTGAATGCTGTGTGTGATTGCTATCCTTTATGTTATTTGCTTTATGTTTATAACTCTGAATTTCACAGTAAAGACTCACTGCCACTAAGATTAATGATTCAAAGTTAAAACAAGAGAAAAAGTTAATAAACTACACTAACTGATTCACCCCCCCCTCTCAGTTAGTTCATACCTGTAACATTCCTTCCAATGTATGGATAAAGTGATGAGGCCAATCCTCTAGTGGTGTCATCATCCACTATGTTCTACACTTCTCTAAGTGTTCAGCTGGTGTTCCCTATCCATCATACCTCTACATTTTATTTCTCCCATTCTCTCCACCAAATCTAATGCATAGTAGTCGTTTACACTGATTCGTTCCTGAATTGTTTCTTTGTGTGCACCTCACCATCTTTCAGGTGTTTCCTTGAGTGAAATATATAAGGCTAAGAGACTCTGATTGTCTAACACTTCCTCTTAATATTTTGTCAAAAATTCCTCTAAGTCATTTAACACATGAAAACTGGGAGGTTCTCTTATCTTTGTACCAACCCATCTTACTGCACAGTCTAATCTTGCACACCTCCTTGTGGAAACTTCATGTAATATTTGTTGTCAATTCTCCAAACCTGTGTCTGATTCAAAAGCACATGATGTAATGCTTCTCCAACTGAGTACCCCATATATAGTTGGGTTAACATAATCCTCTACCCATGCGATGGTTCTGTACAACTGGTTTATTTCTTCCAGATCCAGAAAAGTGGGTTCTACAAACCTTTCTCCTTCTAAAGGATCCAATGGTGCAATGACTCTATATTCACTTGATTCAAAAGTCATTTTTCTTGTATTCAGGTTGATTATGTTGGAGTTACTTCACACACACCTAGGATTTATTTTTCCTAAAGTTTTTATTTGTTTATTAGTCATAATTAGTCATTATCAAGTCTTCTATATTTTAGGAGAGAATATTCTACCTGGAGAATATTCTCTTTCAATTCACACTTTAGTTTGACTAGTTGAGTTGAGTTTAGATGTTGCATTGGGATCATCACCATGAAACATTGGGATCATCACCATGCTAATTCGACCTTTCCTTGGTATCATCACCAAAGTGGCACATTAGCCTTGATTCCTTTAGTTAACTCCTCACTACTTTTTGTTCAGTCAGTTAACTGAAGACTAGTTGACTAGTTAACTCAACTAGGTGGCAGTTCACTCCCGTAACTGCCTAAGAGACTAGAATAGGTGGCAGTTCACTCCTGTAACTGCTGGTGTGTGTCCATATCACTCCATACCACCACTATGGCGACTTGGTTCACCTCAAGTTGAACTCATTGAGTTATATAGAATATATCATGTGTAAATTATTCATTATTCATAACGGTTAATGAGAATTCTTTCCATTATGTCTCTCCTTCTTCTTCTTTTTCCAATTCTCTCTAAAAATCTGTGTATCATTGTTTAGCTATATCTATTCTATTTAGGTCAACGCATTTACATGGTATTAGAGCCGACGATCGGCTAAGCAAAATCTACACGAAAATTTTTTGCAGGTACAAAAGATCGAAGACAGTGAAAAGATGGAATTCCAAAAAGAATGCATTCTTACACCTTACAACTATTTTGCATGGAAGGAGAAAATAGCCATATATCTCCGATCTAGAGGGTTGTATAGGTTAACCATGAATATAGATACAGAACCAACATCAACCATAGAAAAATCCAAGTACTTAAATCGCAAGGATGAGGCACTCGGGACAATTTGCAATCTTATTTCTCCCGATCTCCTTTTTCACATATCTTCTTGTAAGACTCCCAATGAAGCCTGGAAAATATTGGAAGGGATCTTTGGAAAACAATATGAGATGAGGGGACACATGCTGGAGGTGGATATTCTCACATTGGATCCAAAATTCTTCGATAATATCCAATATTTCTTTACAAAATTCAAGGATTTAGTGTCGCAACTCAAAGCTTGCAGGGTTGATAAATCTACGGAGGAGAAACAAATGGTTCTCACCATTCTCTCCAAGCTTGGACCTAAATTCTCTGTATTCGTATCCACATTTCATACTGTCATATTCACCTCTAGAGCCACCTAGAAGATGCCTTCTCTTGAGGACTTTATCGAATCCCTAACACAAGAGAAAACCAGGCTCATCAACATGGGCACAATCAAAGGCCCAAGGGAACATGTACTCACTGTGCATGATGGCAGCCAAAAATATCAGAAATCTAAAGATAAATATAAGCGGAAATCTCATCCAATACGAAGAAGGAAGGGTACACAAAACCCTTCACCGATGCCTTCGGATCCAAAGGAGAAAAGGGAATAAAAGGAGAGAAATGCACATATTGTCACAAAGGATTCCATTCGGAATATGCATGCATGCAAAAACAAATAGATATGATGTCTCAGATACTTCAGAAACAAAACCTTGGAGATCACATCCCCGAGGGTGAAAAGAAGAAGAAGCCAGAAGATCCGAATTCCAAGAAAGGAAATTCTATTCATGCCTTGATTGCAATCAACTCCTCTCCCGATGCTTGGATCGTAGATTCAGGAGCATCACATCACATGACTGCCTCAGAAGAAGTCTATTCTTCTTTGGATGCATGCAAAGGTCCTCCTATTCTGATGGGGGACAACTTTTTTGTCGAAGTCACCAGCAAAGGAAGGATTGAACTCACCAACAAAAGCTTCGAGAATGTGTTGCATGTTCCCAAGCTTTATGTCAACCTTCTCTCCATGTATTAGATGATGAATTCTGGCACCGGAAAGAAAGTCGTATTCACACCAAATTTTGTGGACATATATGACATGCAAACCAACTCCAGGGTTTCTACTGATGAGGTAAATCATCAGTCTAGATTGTATACATTTTCAGAATTCATTGAACCTGATTCTGCTTTACTGCTTACTCATGCTGATGAAAGTAGTAGAATATGGGACGAAAGGTTTGGACATTTGAATTTTAGATACATGCAACAGCTTAGAAAGCACACATTATTTGATGGTCTACCAGACATCCTCTTCTCCAAGGGAGTATGTGAGGGATGTGTTCTCGGAAAACACCCTCAAGAGAAAATTGTCAAAGGAAAGTCTCATCAAGCCTCTACACCTTTAGATCTGATCCACAGTGACCTCATGGGTCCTTTTCCGCATCCATCGATCAGCAAAGTGAGGTTTTTTCTCATTTTTATTGATGATTTCTCACGTTTTACTTGGATCTACTTTCTCAGGAAAAATTCCAAGATATTTCAACACCTCAAAGATTTCAAAGCTTTGGTTGAGACACACTCCAGAAAGAAGATCAAAGTCCTCCAAACTGATAACGGGGGAGAGTATGTGAATCATGAGATTCATAATATTTTCCATGAGGCAGGGATTCAGTTGCATCATACAGTTCCCTACACTCCACAGCAAAATAGAGTTGTCGTGCGAAAAAACAGATCTCTAAAGGAGATGGCATCTTGCATGTTGCATGCAAAGTCACTACCATAGAGACTATGGGCCGAAGCACTTAACTGTGCAACATACATCCAAAACAGATCTCCTCATAGATCTATCAAGGATAACACCCCCTACGAGTCTTGGAGCGGCCTCAAACCGGAAGTGGCCCACTTTTGCATTTTTGGTTCACATGCATGGGCTCGGATTCCCTCTGAAAAGAGGAAGGCACTTGATCCACAAAGCACTGAGTGCATTTTTGTTGGATACCATAACGGTGTGAAGGGATATCATCTTATTGATCTTTCCTCGAACTGGCTCATCATTGAGTGTAGTGTCCAATTTGAGGAAAGTGTCTCGCATGTACCTCAGCAGCCGCATGCAGACACCTTTACTCTTACACCTGTCCGAGATGATGAGCATGCACATGTTGACTCTTCTTCAGATGAGAATTATGATTTAGAGGACTCATAAGATTCAGATTTAGATTTAGAGTCAGTACAGTTAGATACAAATTCAAAGCATCCAGATGTAGTTGCAGAGTCAGAGCAGAGGCCCAAGTGGGCATAGACTACTCTTCAGGATGCAGGGGATCTCGTTGGTGATCCAGCCGATACTAGGAGGACTCGATCTGATTTCAAGGACCCTCCTATTGCACTCATTGCCACTGAACCATTGCCTTCCAGGAATCTTTTCTTGGTTCAGTCTTCAGATCCACAGTCTTATGGCGAGGCTACTGGAAATCCCTTTTGGGAATCTGCCATGCAAGAGGAGTACAACTCCCTCTTTGAGAACGAGACCTGGGATCTAGTTCCCCTTCCTTCTAGGAGGAAACTTGTCAGATGCAGATGGGTCTACAAGACCAAGAGCGTAGCAGATGGACAGATCAACAAATACAAAGCCAAGCTTTTCACCAAAGGCTTTCAGCAGGTTCATGGTATTGACTATGATGTGACCTTTTCTCCAGTAGTGAATATGGATTCCATACGATTGGCCCTTGCCATTGTGACATCCAAGGGATGGGAAGTCCATCATATGGACATAAAGAATTCATTTCTTCATGGTGATCTCTATGAGGAGATCTACATGGAGCAGCCCCGAGAATTTATGCAGGACTCATCTTTGGTTTGTCGACTGAAGAAGTCACTTTATGGCCTCAAGCAGGCTCCAAGGGCATGGTATGCCAAGATGGAATCCTACCTGTTGTCACATAACTTTGTACATTGTAAATCATACCTAGATGTATACATTCTTAGGACGACTGATTCACTTCTACTTTTAGTTTTGTATGTTGATGATTTATTGATCACCGGTTGCTTAACTTCAATGATTGTTGCAGTCAAGAGGATTCTTCATGATAGGTTTTTTATGATGGACATGGGTTCACTACACTTCTTCCTTGGACTTGAGATTAGTCAGGATACATCAGGCATCAAATTGTCTCAAGCCAGGTATGCATGAGATCTCCTTGAGAGATTTCACATGACAAACTGCAAGTCTGCTCCGACTCCTTTCCTATCAGGAGTCAAACTTGACGATGGCAGAGAGAATCCATTGGTTGACAACACATTGTATAGACAACTAGTTGGGAGCTTGTTGTATCTCACACACTCTAGACCAGACCTCTCCTATGCAGTTGGCACAGTTTCTAGGTTCATGCAGGAGCCACATGAGCTACATTGGAAAGCTGCAAAGCGTATCCTTCGATACATACAGGGCACCATCACCTTTGGGATTCATTATGTAACAGACTCTACATTCGATCTCATTGGTTTTACTGATTCCGACTGGGTTGGCGATAGCATTGATCGCAAGTCCACATATGGTTACTCACTCAGTCTTAGTTCCAGGTCTATCTGTTGGTCGAGAAAGAAGCAAGCTGCCATTGCTCTATCTTCAGCTAAGGCAGAGTACATAGGGGTAGTTAACATAACCATTCAGGCTATGTGGCTACAACATTTTATCACTGAGTTGGGCATTCAGTTTCATCGGTCGATCGTCATTTGGTGTGACAATCAGAGTACTTTGAAGTTCTGCAGAGATCTAGTTTAGAGGCAGCGAACGAAGCACATCGAGATCCACATGCACTACATCTGGGACTTAGTACATGAGGGGATCATCGACTTACAGTTTTGTCCTTTAGTAGAATAGACCGCAAACATTTTCACCAAGACCTTCACTGAGCAGAAATTCCATTCTCTGCGAGGTTGTCTTGGAGTGAAGGACACAATTTCCTACCAACTGTAGTTCTTCTTTTTACATACATTTTACCTTGAGGGGGGGGGTTTCCCATGAGTTTTTCCCTCTTTCCTCACTTATTTTTAGTGTATCTTTTGTACTTGGGTACCTAACATGGCCTCGTTGCCGGGAACCAATCTTTATTTTCACCATAGTGATGTTCAGGGGGGGTGTTGGAATTACTTCACACACACCTAGGATTTCTTTTTCCTAAGGTTTTTATTTGTTTATTAATTATAATTAGTCATTATCTAGTCTCCTATATTTTAGGAGAGAATATTCCACTTGGAGAATATTCTCTTTCAGTTCACACTTCAGTTTGACTAGTTGAGTTGAGTTTAGATGTTGCATTGGGATCATCACCATGCAACATTGGGATCATCACCATGATAATTCTACCTTTCCTTGGTATCATCACTAAAGTGGTGCATTAGCCTTGATTCCTTGAGTTAACTCCTCACCACTTTCTGTTCGGTCAATTAACTAAAGAATAGTTGACTAGTTAACTCAACTAGGTGGCAGTTCACTCCCGTAACTGCCTGAGAGACTAGAATAGGTGACATTTCAATCTCGTAACTGTTGGTGTGTGTCCAGATCACTCTAGACCACCAATATAGTGACTTTATTCACCTCAAGTCAAATTCATTGAGTTATACAAAGTATATCATGTGTAAATTATTCATTATTCATAACGGTTAATGAGAATTATTTCCATTCTTTCTCTCCTTCTTCTTCTTTTTCCAATTCTCTCTACAAATGCGTGTATCATTGTTTAGCTAGATCTATTATGTGTAGGTCAACACATTTACAGATTATATCTTGGTTATCAAATTCCAAATACAATCCAAGAAATGCATGGTAAGGTGTTGTGTCATCCACTATCTCTATTATTTCAAAATATGCCATAGTGTGTACTCCATCCAAATCTACGATAACACCCTTAAGCCTTCCAATTGGTAACACTCTGTTTTGATTTTCTAGTTTCAGTTGGACAGGTGAATAGCCTAGTGTGGGTTCTCCCATGCAATGCCATGTATTATTAGGTAAGACATTTACTTCAGAGCCTAATTCTAGTATAATATCACCCATATTGAAATCCCCAATATTAGCATTTAGTCTGAATTCCTTGCTTGTCCTTCTTCTTGTATGGAGATGATTGACTATTTTTTGTTTTAAATTCCCTTTCTCCTTTGTTTTACATATTTATAACATATTTTGTATAACCTTAACATATGATGTATCATTCAATAACTTAACATAGGATTGTTGAAAATGTTTTATGGTACTTACTTTCTCTAAAGGTTGTCCTTTACCGGTATGGTCCATTCAGGAGGGCATCTCGTACTTCGTTGATTTCTGAGTTTGTTTCCTGGCTTATGTACATGAAAAAATTTTCTTTAGAAACTCATGTATGGCTTCCTTAAATGTTTCCTTTTCTTTTCGTGCATCAAACTACTTATGTGGCTCAAGATTCTTCTTAACCCATTGGTGTTGCACTAGATCTTGTTTGATTGTGTCAATTCCTATCTTGGATCCTCCTCGAGTGACTATATTTATGTTCCTCCCATCATCCCTAGATTCTGCAAATATCCACTGGACAATCTAGTTGTTATAGTTCCTTTTTTCCTAGATATTTCCCAAGAGTGTTGGACAATCTTCTATGTCATGATCCATTGCACGATAGTACATACATGTCGTTGGTGGGAGTGGATATTCCCTTTCATAATGTCTTGTTTTTTGGAAGTTGTGGAACACTATTGTTCCTCTGCCTCGTTAGAATCCTCCTCTTCCTCATCCTCCACCTTTATCTCTACATGGTGCGTTGTACTAATGTACTTGGTTATACTACACGGGGTTGTATTGTGGTTGTGCATTATTATACTGCAACTGCACATTGTTGTATTAATGTTGTGCATTATTGTATAGTGGTGGTACCTTGTTGAAATGAGGTGTAGCTTGTCCTACCATCATTTCTGTTTGCACCCTATAAGTATCTGAAGTTCTTTCTCTCATCAGCTCCATTGTCCTACAATATTTATCATCATGACCCATTGATTTGCAAAAAATGCAATATGAACTTTTGGGTACTGTGTTATACTTCTGCATCATTGAACAATGATATGGATCATGTCCATGTGTCTTACAAATATCGCACCATGGTCCTCTAGTTGGCAATGGGTTTGTCACTCCTGTCGCCATATACTACACGAACGTTGGACATTCATTCTTATGATGTCCTTATGTCCTGCATAGGGTACACCAAACAACTTTCCTTTTCTCTTTACCCTTATTTTGGTTAAGTTGAAATGTTATATTTTCAAATCCTCTTTCATACCCTCTATTGATGGATCTGTCTACGGATACTCGTTCTCTTCCAGTTGTAAGGTTTCTTGCAAAGCCTCTACCTAAGTTTGGAACTTCTATTGTCTTAATGGTTATTTCAAATGTGGTAACAGTGAGTTCACAAATAAATTCCTATGTTGCATGTCAGTCATTGCATATTTCAACTTACCTTTCAAGAATTTAAACCTCTGATCAATATCCCAAACAGACTCACCTGGTTTTTTCATGATTTCAATCATTGCATTCATGTACTAGTCTTCTGATATGGGCTTGTGAAATTTCTTTATCAGTAGTTTTTTCACATATGCAATAGTCATTGTTGCTAGTGGTGGATTGTTTACATCTAAGCTCATATACCAGTCCAGTGCATGATATCTCAGTGTGATTTCTAACTGCATGATCTTTGTATCCTCATATGTCATCTTCTTTGCTTCCCATATCTTCTCAAGGATGAATAAGTTTTTCTCAGGGTGCTTTGATGCCTCTCCCCAAAATTCTGGTAACTTGATCGTGGGATCATGTCCTGCCATTTTAAACTGTGTTGAACTACTACCTCCTCGTGGTGTAGATATTTGAATGTTACTTCCTAAATTGGCTCCCCCGGTTGATGCTCCTTGATTGGATCCATGTCTTGTTTCTTTTCTTCCACTAAAATTTAGCTATCTAAATGTTGATGTTCTTTCTGGTGTGTCAGTCGCACATGGGGTTGTAGGTTCCACACTGGCGGTGATCTAGATTGGAGTTTTCCCTTATGTTCCTACCTTTGTACATCCTATTTTAATTCCATATGTTGCATGCAGGATTTCCTCAATCGTATCCACAATCCAGAGATCCACTACCTCTTCCTCATCATTTTCCAAGCCCTCTCTATCAGCTATGGCTCTCTTCTTGTTATTCATCTTATATTGGTAGGGTTCTCTGCATCTTTCCAGCTTCTTCCATTATCTACTTTAGTTGGTCTTCTTCCATCATGATTGGGTCCATAGCCTCCTTCTTCTTTCCCTTATCCATATCTTCCTCCATTTCGCAGCCTCATGTTAGTGCTTCCCCCCCCTTCTCCTATGTGCGCAGGGAAGTTTAGTTGTCTCATTCCATAGTAATCACATCATTGTTATACAATAACATCTTGATTGAATTATACAATGATCTAACATACCTAACTCTAGGTCCTTTTATAAAATCATGCTCTGTTGTGGTGTAAGACTTCACTGTATCTACTGCAAATTCGGTGATAAACCCTGCAACAATACTGTCTAACCAGAAATCTATTGCGCACATAAATTTGTTATCAACTTGTTGTAGCTATGTGATCTCCACATGATTCCACTCTAGTTGTCTGATTCAATTTGTAGGGTGGTTGTGTTTTAACCTCAATAACCACTCCTATAAAAAATGTGGGAAATCACAAAAAAATACCTCATGCAAGTCGTTAAACATGTATATGTCGAGATATTTGTGTGGTGTTAGCTTAGGGTTTCTATTGTCCTTCTGCACAAATTTGAATTCCTTCATTTTCAACCATCTTTCAATCTCTGCCTTTGTTGGATTCCATGGTCTGAACATTCCCTTCTATAGATTCATCCTCTGTGCATTTCTTCCATAGATCCCATCCACTCAATCCTATGCAGTTCCATCCAGTAATGAAACCATTTGTTGGCTAGATTTCTCACTACTTACTTCTTCTTGGGTTGACCTAGGTTCATATATCAACAAGTTTCCAACAAAACCCTCTAAAACTATCATCCATCCTGGTAAACCTGAAGGCAACGTTGCGCACAGAGTGCACCATGCAGTCTCAGGCGAGATATATTTATGTCTGACTGTAATGCTCAAGTTCTTGTTGTTGGAGAAATTTCTATTTTTGACACACTAGTTCAGTGGGAGTTAACTGACTAGTTCTATTTTAGACTTTCTATATTTACCATCACTATTATGCATGCATGCATTCCTAAGGAAAGTTAACTGCTTGATTGTTTTTCTTAATTATGGAATGTTTTTCACTATATATGAGTGTATTCCACTCATTCATTGTATCATATTGATCATGATCTATGTATCAATCATTAGCTCATTGGAGTAGTGTGAATATATTTTCTCATTCTTCCATATTGAATCTCTCTTCTTTTCTTGATAAGCTTTGTTTGTACTTGCTTGAAAAATTAAGAAGTCATGGTAGAAATGACACTTCAAGTGAAAATTCATATCAGTTTCAAGAGATGATATTGTAGCTTACTTTCTGAGCAAACGGTGAAGAATCTCGCCAAATGGTTGAAAACCCACTTCCAAAATGGGTCGATTTACTTTCCACGTAGGTTGTTTTCTCCAAAACGTAATATTTTGGGAGAAATGAATGTAGAAAGGCACGGACATAGATTCGTAAAGATTTCTACATCTTCATGAAGACTTTCAAAGAGAAGAAGTTTCAGACTTTGCGAGATCGTCTTGCAGTGAAAAACATAGTTGCCTAGCAGCTGTCATTTTCTTCTTTTGATACTTTATCTTTTGAGGGGGGTTTTTGTTCCCATGTGGTTTTCCCTCTTTCCTCACTTTTATTTAGTGTTCATTAGTTGCATTGTACATGAGTACCTAAAATGGCCTAGTAGTCGGGACTCATTTTTTACTCCATAGTGATGTTCAGGGGGGGTGTTGGAAAAATTTCTATTTTCGACACACTAGTTTAGTGGGAGTTAACTGGCTAGTTCTATTTTAGACTTTCTATATTTAACATCACTATTATGCATGCATGCATTCCTAAGGAAAGCTAACTGCTTGATTGCTTTTCTTAATTATGGAATTTTGTTTCCCTATATATGAGTGTATTCCACTCATTCATTGTATCATATTGATCATGATCTATGTATCAATCATTAGCTCATTGGATTAGTGTGAATATATTTTCTCATTCTTCCATATTGAATCTCTCTTCCTTTCTTGATAATCTTTGCTTGTACTTTCTTTAGCTAGATCTCCTGTGCAGGTTTCCATGAAACACTGACACTTGCAGTCTAGGAAGGAGTGTGGATCTAGGAGTGTATTTTATCTGTCTTTATGCATTAAACTTGTTATTGATTCAATTATTTCTAAGATTCATTCATCTTTAGCCTCATGCATGCATAGTAATACATCTAGCTAATCATTCATTCATACACTAACTATTGACAGAAATTAAATCATTCAAGAAACATCACATAGAACACAAGTTTTATTGTGGTTCACCCCCTCCTGGGGCTACGTCCACAACGATATGGTTTCTCTTCTCTTTTATTTAATCTGCTTCAAAATATTGCGTTGCACCCATTACATCTTCAATCATACAATCATGTTGAGGTTAAGGAACCTCTTTGAGGCGGACTAGATCACACCAGGCTCCCCAGCCTGTGACCTAACCCTCAAGATCTAGCTTATTGACTCTTCTACAACCTTATTACAATCAATAGCCTCTCAACTCCTCAATGATATCGAACTGACTAACTCAATAAATCCTGACCTAGACCTCCTAGGTTCTTATATATACTATTTTACAGGCTTATAACCATTACAATCCTTATCAAAAACCCTAACCTTAACATGGTTAGGATTTCTTGCCTCCTCGCCACGTGGATTTTCCACTTGCATGTTGTGTTTCCTTCTTTTTCTGCATGTATCTTTCTTTCCATTCATTGCACGCACTCCAAAATTATTTGTTCCTCAAAATAGGCATGATCCCAACACATTATAAAAAAACAAAGATCCCCATAAAAACATAAAGTATATTGAGGATTAAGAAATAAACAAGGATCACATGCCAATCAACTAAGAATCAAACTTGGACTTTAAAGATTTATCACTTAACAACTATTCAAAGGATTCACTAAAGACCAATCATAACTTTCAAAAACAAGTTTTATTTATTCTTCCCATGCACATGAAGAATTGATATTTTTGAATACTTTGACACTAATAATTTCTCTCTCTTAATTGTAAAGTTGCAAGATCAAGTTGAAATATATTATATTTTGAGTGCCAAAAAAGAAAAAATATATCATAAATTCATAAAGGAATACTTACTTGTAGTAACTGACCAAGACGGTGTTGAGCACACACTTATACTGAGAGGGGGGGCGAGGCAAATCAGTATAAGAATTGTTTTTACTTTTTCAAACATTCATCAACCATAACAATAAAATCACATATTAACTGCAAAACATGGAACACAAGATTTACATGGAAACTCTTTCAAGAGAAAACCACAAAACTTATCTTTATAATTATTTGTAGGCACCAATATACTGGAGATGCCAATCCCCACCACTAAGAACCAACTTAGCAAGAGACACCAATCTCATACAGATCTTTGTAGACACTTATCTACTAGAGAAACCAATCCCCACTGCTAAGCACCAACTTATCAAGAGACACCAATCTCTTACAGACCTTCGTAGACACCTATCCCCACCACTAAGCACCAACTTAGAAAGAGACACCAATCTCTTAGTTGCACCAACCTTTACCAAGTCTACCTTCTATTTCTGCCTTCACCGTGTCTTCTTGTTACTTTTTCCTTTACCAGGTCTACTCATTGTTTTTTCCTTCACCAAGTATGCTCACTACTTTTTCCTTTACTAGGTTTGACCAAAAATTAAATTTTCAGATGACAACTTTCCCAAAGCTTGTTGTTTTGGGCCTCTTCCCAAGAACGAATTTGTACAACGTGCCATATATCCAATTTTTCAAATCTGATTCTGAAACTTTTACCCGAGGTAATTATATATGTCTCTTATGTATTTGCAAAATCTTAACGTATAAAGCATCCACTAAAATAAGTTATAGAAAAAATGTAGGGGTAACTTGTTTGAAATGGATTTCAGGAGCATTTAGGAACCCTAACTTCTACAGAACATATATCTAAAATTATAGTGAAACATCATCTAATATTTTTATCACATATATAAAAAGATCTTTTCTCTTTCTTTGCAAAATTGTAGGGTCTAAAACATCCAAGAAAATAAGTTATAGCATAGGTTCCAAGATAACCTATTTGAAACTTATTTCAGGAGCATTTAGGAACCATAACTTCCACAGGGTATATCTATTAAATTATAGCGAATCAACATCTGATAATTTTACCACATGTACACCAAGATATCTTCTCTATCTCTGCAGAATCTTGGGTTATGAAACATCCCAAAAAATAAGTTATAGAAAAAGTGTCAAGATGACTTGTTTGAAGCTATTTTCCGAAGCATTTAGGAACCCTAACTTCCACAAGGTGTATCTCTAAAAGTATATTGAACAAACATATGATATTTTTACCACATGTACACCACTATATATCCTTTGTCTCTACAAAATATGGGTCTGCAACATCACACAAATTAGGATATAATGAAAGTTCCAAGCTGACATGTTTGAGAATGATTTCAGGAGCATTCAAGAACCCTAACTTCCACAGGGAATATCTCTTAAATTTTAGCGAGAACAAATATAATATTTTTGGCACATGTAAACCAAGATATATCATTTGTCTCTACAAAATCTCAGGTTCTGAAACATTCTAGAAAGAATATTATCGCAAAAATTCCAAGATGATTTGAAACTGATTTCACAATTCAATCTTTGCTAATCCATTTTTCACACTCTCACTTTCTCTCAATGCCTTCTCTTTTTATACATTTTCATAACCCTTCATGAAGGGACATGTCCCTTAATTAAACAATTAATTCTTAATACCACGGGAAAATACCCAAAACCCATGGGTTTGCAACCACCATTTCACTTTTTTACTTTTTCACATGCACCCCTTTTTTAATACACTTGTACACCTATATATAAAAATCAATATTGGAAATGTTGTGTGTATTGTAATGTTGTAATATGGCATTAATGACATCAATGAAAATAATTCCAACTATCTCCCCCTTTTTCATTGATGACAATCATGCAATGGAACACATAGTTCACCATGCATATAAATAAATCTCCCCATGCTTGCAACTCTCCCTCTTTTAAATAAATGGAAAGGGGATTCTCCCCCTGAGCTTGTGCTTCTCCTTAAGTACTTAATTATGAGATGAATATTAGTCCCAATTTATTTATAAGATATTCAAATGTCTCTTTGGGAATGGGTTTTGTAAAAATATCTGCAATCTTTTCTTTGGTGACAATATATTCCAACCTTACATTTTCTTCCACTACTTGTTCTCTTAAGAAGTGATACTTGTTGGAATATGATTTGTTTTTGAGTGCATAACATGATTCTTTGAAATATTTATTACACTTTTTTTGTCACAAATTATTGAGATTGGGTTATCATATTCTACCTTAATATCTTTCAAAGTATGCTTCATCCAAAGAACTTGTGTGCAATATGTTGTTGTTGCTATATACTTAGCCTCTGTTGTGGATAGAGAAACTGCAGACTATTTATTGCTCAACCAAGACACTATATTGTTTCCCAGAAAGAATTCTCCTCCACTTGTATTTTTCATATCACCAGCATTGGTTGTCCAATCCACATCTGTATATGTTGCTAGAGTAAAATATTCACCTCTTGATTACGACAAGAAAAATCCAATGTGCCCTTTAGATATATGGACATTATTTTCATTGCTTGCACATGAGTTTCTTTTGGTGTAGTTTGAAACTGTGCAACCAATCATATTTCTTTCATAATTTCCAGCGTTGATGCCATAAGATATAGTAATATTTCAATCATGGACATGTACAATGTTTTATTTGCTTCTAGAGATTCATCATCTATGCTCAATTTACAACCTGTGACCATGGGTGTGTTGATTGGTGCACAATCTTCAATTCTAAACTTCTTCAACATTTCCTTGATATACTTTGTTTGTGAAATTAATATTCCTTTATCAAATTGAGAAATTTGTAAACCAAGAAAGGATGAAATTTAACCAAGCATAGGCATTTAAAATTCCTTTTCCATTTCTATTGCAAACTCTTGGCACATTTTTTTCATATTACCCCCAAAAATGATGTCATCTACATAAACCACAATAATACATTGATTTTCTCCCACCGTCTTGATGTAGAGATTTATGTCAAGAATTTCTCTTTTGAAGCCTTGTTATTGTAGATATTTGTCAAGTCTTGAATGTTAGGCTCCAAGAGCTCGTTTTATCCCATAGAATATTTTATTCAATCTGGATACATGATCCTTATTTTATGATAATAAGAATCCTTATGGTTGTTCAATGTATACTTATTGCTCTAAATTTCCATTGATAAAGGTATACTTGACATCCATTTGATAGACTTTGAAGTTCTTAAAATATGTAAATTCCAAAAACATTTTGATAGCTTCTAATCTTGCAACCTGGGAAAAGGTTTCTTCGAAATCAATATCTCCAACTTGAGCATAGCCTTTACAAACCAATATTTCTTTATTTCTTATTACTTTTCCATATTCATTCAACTTGTTCCTTAAAACCCACTTGGTGCCAGTCAAATTTTTTTCTTTTGGTCTTGAAACAAGTTCCCATGTCTCATTTTTCTCAATTTGAATCAGGTCTTCTTCCATGGCATCAATCCAATTCTTGTCTTTACTAGCTTCTGTAAAGTTCTTAGGATCTATTTTAGATAAAAAAAAATAAAATTGTTAATGTTCAGGTGCACTTGCTAATCTTTTTCTAGTTTGAACTTTCGTATCTTTATTACCAAAAATATATTTTTTTAATGATTATTTCAAACAAATATAGATGGTGTCTTTGTATCTTGACGTTCTAATTCTTCTTCTTATTCTTCTTCTTTTCATCTTGGATTCTCTATTGAACATTTGATTTCACCTTTTGTTGTCCCGCTTCATCTGCTTTCACATTGGCACTCTTTGCGATTTTCCCCAATGCTTTATTGTAACATAGATAAAGGTTGCTTCTTGAAGAATAAGGAAGAAAGATACCTTCATCATCTGTGGAGTTAAATTTTCCCAAGTCCTCATCTTCTCTCTTTATGTAGAACTTTCTTCCAAAAAACTTTGAAGTATTCAATTGTTGTTGGTCTACCCTTTCATATTTCATAAGATGTTTTATTGTTGTTGACTTTGATTTTCCCTCTATTTAGAATGTATATTGCGGTGTTGACTGCTTCTCTCCAAAACCTTTCTGACAGATTAGATTCATTCAACATTGTTCTAAAAATATTTTTGTACAGTTTGATTCTTCCTTTCTACCACTCCATTCAGTCATGGAGTTCTTGCAGCTGAAAAATGTCTCTTTATTCCATGAAGCTGACAAAATTCTTCAAATTCATTTGAGATAAACTCACCTCCTCTATTTGATCTCAAGTACTTGATTTTTAAATTAATTTTGTTTTCAACCAAGGATTTGAATGCGTTGAACTTCACATACTGTTCAAATTTTTATTTTAGAAATGTAACTCATGTCATTCTAGAGTAATCATCAATGAGCAACATGAAGTATGTTTTGCCTTGTAGACTTTGTGTTCTTGTAGGCCCACAAAAATTTGTATGAACGAGTTCCAATCACTTCATTGTTGAGTACTCTTTTGATTTGAAACTTTCTCTTGTTTGTTTCCCATGTTGATATTTCTTGCAAAGAGTGTTTGAAGGTTTAGTGATCTTTGACATATCTCTCATTGTTTGTTTTGTGTTAATTTTTACTATATTATCAAATTTTATATGGTACAATGTTTTATGGCATAACCAATGCTCATCTATTTTTTCCATACAACATTTTTCTCCCTTGATCTCATTGAGGATATATACATTATTTGAGGTTTTATATGCATTTTCCACTAATCTTCCCAAACATTTCTTCCTTATCTCACAGTCTTGAGAATCAAATGTGAGAGTGTGTCCTTGATCACACATTTGATTGAAACTAAGAAGATTATGTTTGAAACCTTTAACATACAAATTTTTTTATATTTTAGTCTTTCCATTATTAAGACTAAGAGTACATTTTTCATCTTTCCTTGTAGTAGCATTATCTCCAAATATTACATTTCCTTCAAAGTGCAAAACTTGTTCGTGTCCCCTATCATGTGGCTTGAGAATCCGTTGTTAGCATACCATTTGTTTCCTTTCTTTTGAGCATGAAGGGAAGTTTGCACAAGCATAGATTCCTTCTTCTTTTTCTTTTCTTGCTCCTTCTTTTTCTAAACTCCTACGGGGTTTTTCTTTAGTTTGGCAAGGGTATTTTCTTCCCTATTTTGCCTAGAAATTTCCACTAGGACACTTCTACAAAAATGTGATATGTGCCCATAGTTGTTGCACTTATAACATACAACATTCTAATCAAATAATGGAGCAAATGAATTATAGTTTCTATTTGAGAACCCATAAGTACTTTTTTTGTTCCATACATGATTAT
>ML849240.1:33101-49719 GCA_009831015.1 Picea engelmannii
ATCATTTTGAAGAAGTGATTGCTAATTGAAATATCCATTGAAAAGTGGTGACACCATTATGTCTAATACTAACCTAGTTGATTCAAACAAGTTTTTATCCAAGTTTATCTTTAAAAGTTTTTCTTTGAAGGTATTGATGAAAACCTCATGTGGTGGACCGCCCTTGCAAAACCGCAATGAACTTTCATGAGAACCCTAATAGGATTAACTAGAGGGACCTCTTAGTCATTATCCGAGACGTTACATTATACATTGAATAGCTGAGATTTAAGTTGAATGTGGATGATGTCACCCTTGGGATGATTGCAAACAATTAATTATTTTCCTAATAACTCTAAAACAATGTCGTACCACCTGCCTTCCTTATACTCTAAAACTGTCAATGAGCAGTATACATAATTCTAAATATTTTGAGTAATATAATAAAAAGGAAGTATCAGGAAGTACAAGTAAACCCATCGGGGTACTGAATAGGCCTGCTGGCAGCGGGGCCATGCTTGTATGGTACTAAGGTAAACCCGTCGCGGTACTGAACAGGCATGCTGGCAATGGGGCTATGCCGGATAAAGGGAGTTGAAAAACATAAAGTGGCACACTTAAAACTAAACATAAACCCTTGGGTATCATTCTGAAGCAATCATTATCAAATCAAGGCTAGGAGATGACCTTTATATCTCTCGGATGATGTTCTTAAGAACCTTCAAGTATCCACTTTAGAGTTCTATCTTTAAAATAAATAGGTTTGCATGAGAAGTGGGACCCTCATTATATGTAATTCACTTTACCTAAACAAGAAGAGATTCATCTCTACAAACTTGGATAAGAAACAAGTTAATCATCTTGGGATGTATTCTTTTATGTCTTCCTCTCTTCAAATGATATCTAAATTAATCTTATGTCACTTTTGTTTTAAAGGTAATATAGCCAAGGGGGCCTATTAGTCAAAGTCATTATGAAAACTCTTAGCCACTATCCTATAATCATATTAGAGTCACATACATCCCTTTATCCTAACTTTGATCGAAAACAAATTGGATAAGACTTAACTTCAGGGAATGCTTGATCGAGTGAGGAGTATCATCAATTGTGAAACTTTGAAGATCATTGTTGCATGAGGACATGCAATGACTTAAGCATGGGGGAATGTTGAGTCTCAGTATTGACACTTATATTACCCTATATTATCTATGTCTGAGTCAATTTTACCTATGATATGTGTATCTAATTGACTGTTTCATCCATAAATACAATTAATGACCTTGATCATGTGCACAGAGAGGTAACTTATGGTTAAGGCATGATTTGTTTAATTTTATTGAGTTAATTCAATTAAATGCTTGATTATGTATGATCCTAATCACTTTGGCTCTTAAGCAGCATGATCCAGTACTCAGTCTATTCCCGTATCAAGGCTCCACCTATTCCGGTACCAGCCTGTGCTGATACGGTACTAGACATAATTCAAAATGTTGGAAAGCTTCTAGAGGAAAATCGGGTACATGGGTTTTGTCCAGAATGATGTTTTCATGAGGGCATGTGAGATAGAATTCACCCACATCACACATGTGGACCACCAGCTCAGGGGGAATGATTCTACCAAAATTAGTAACAAAACTCAAACTGTCAACTTGCGTCTTGATTTTCGTGCACATGGGAGCATATATTTCAAAACGAAAATATGAGTTTTTAGCAATATCATCCAGCTACAAAACTCAGAAACTGTTTTCAACATTTCGAATTGATTGGAAAGATATGGGTGGATCCATAACTCGAATCTACCCAAATTGCAATAAAACCCAGATTTTTGAGGATTTTATCTAAAATTGTAAATTTGAAATATGAGCATTGGGATTCAGTCCCATCCACTTCTCAATGATTATTCATGTATAAATAATCCTCATATGGCTATGAGAAAGAGCCATTAGTTTCATGAATGTTTTGTAAAGGAGAGATTTATTCTTGTGAGAAAGCTTTGAGTTGCTAGCCATGTAAAAACATAGTTTTTGATCTCAATGAAGAATTGATTGTTGTTGAAGCATTGGACACCATCTCCATTTGATATGAGTCTTTTTAGAAGCACTAACCTCTTCGGAAGGGCCCCTCAGAGTGGTAAGTGTTGCTATATTTTATTTTCTTTGTATATTAGCATTACGTTTAGTTTATTTTCTTCTTGCATTATTGTTTAGTTTGAAAGTCATATATTGTGTGTTTGCATTCTGCAATTAATTTGTATTCTACAAATCAATTCTTAATAGATAAAACTCAAATCAACACCCTCTCACTCAAGGCATTAGTACATTGCATTTGATTGAGGACAAAGTTTGAGTTTAGATCTCATTTCCTTTTACCTGGTTTTTATCCATTTGATTATCTTTTTAATCACTACTGGAATCCATTGAAGGATAGGAAACTTAAGTAAGATAGTCGCGATTAATCACATGAACATCACCCCAAGTGCATGAAAGACTGTGATCTAAGCCTTTATAGAACTAAGTTATTCCTTTGTCTCAGTGATGAATCCTTAGTGTTAATTTTCTGTAGTGTGGGTTTGAAGATTGTTTTGTCGGCTTTAGATTAGGCTAGACTAGGCTCTAATCCTGCGCCTGCACCTCGAAGCTTATGAGCCCCGGTTGATAATTAAATGTGGGAATTAATAGTCCATATATTTAGCCCCAACAATGGTGTTACTCTAGTTGAAAATATAAGTATCAGTCTGTGCTTAATTTATATGTTATGCAGATCTGTGATGCTTGAATGTTATTATGTATTATGTTGCATATATGAATTACTGTTAATTCCATTGGTTCTGTATGGTAGTAGTAATTATATGATTACTCTGTGTTAAATGTTTTAAATTCATTAAAATTCATATTATATAACTGTATATTCTACAGTGGTAGCAATACCCGGTCTCTGTGTTGGTCGGGGATGTTATAGTCTGGTCTCAGAGCTAAGTGAGACTACAAGTAGTGGTGTTTTCAAAGCTGGTTGGTGGCTGGGGACATTGCAATCTACTATCAGAGCCATGGTTTCAACAATGAGCCTGGATGGGCTAGATAAGTGGTCATTGGACCCAAGGTTTCAAGTGGAAATTATGTTAAGAGGAACCAATTTTGGACCTCATAAACATTCCTGAGTGCCAAGAGGTTGCCTTGGCCATGTTATGAAGCTCAGGAGGAGTAGAAGTATCGTAAAACCATGACAGAAGTGGTGTTGGACCATAGAGTAATGTGAACCATAGGATCTTTTTGGAAGGAAAGGAAAACCTTTATGACCGTCAGATCTGGAGAAAGTGCAGAAGGGTTAACCTAGAAGCCCTTTGGACTTCACGACGTCAGTGAAGCTTGATGCAAAGATAAGAGAAAGGATGAAACATGAAACTCCAAAGTCACGAAGGAGATATACATTGTAGAATGGAGGAAAAGAGATTGACTATTAGATCAAGAAAAATAGCAGATCATAGGATGTGCTAATGCACAAACTTCTGAAACCCGAAGTTCCGAAGAAAAAGAGAAAATCGTAATTTTGGATTTTGGGAGAATTAATGTATGTTGAGGGGAGAAATTATGAAGTCCCAAAGCTAGAGAGTAGGCATGGTGGGGCCAGATGGCGTCACCAAGGGTGACATGGACTTTTCTATACATGCCACATGCCACCACCTGGGTTGGTGACATTCGTACTACGTGGACCAAGGGGTAAGAAGTTCAGAATTTCAGAATTCGAAAGATGGGAAGGAAGTGAGTGTGAGAACTCCCGAAGTCCTGAAGCTCCGAAGCTACAAAGTCCCAAAACTCCAATGATTAAAGTCCACAATGGGTATTAGCCATTGTATGTTGGATAAACATGGACGGTTGATCCACCCTATTTCAGGATTTCGGTAATTTGAACTTTGAGATATTGTTGGGGGGGCACTTTGAAAATATATGAAGGCCAAAGGCCCGAGTAGCACCTAGTGATCTAGCATTTGGTCACGGCCCATGATCGCATGGGTTGGGGACTAAGAAAAAGGGGCTAGTGCCCGAAATTTATTACAGAGTAGAACCGAGCTCGAAAATTTCATGAAATTTGAACGTTTTCTTAAATCAGATTGGTTTATGAATGTTGTGGGATTTGTTAAGGAATGATGGCCTGAAAAATTTTGGTTGACTGCACGTTGTGTTTTCAGAGTTCAACAAGTTTCAGGACCGAAGCGAATTGCCATTGATCATAGAGAAATGGAGGAGGCACAAAATGCTCCTAGTTCAGAGAATGAATTACAAGAAAAGGATGTCCATTTGGGAATGGAATGATCGAACTCCAATGGGCAAATAGAAGAGATGGATAAGGAAGGGAACATGATGAAAATCATTGAAAGATTGAAGAAAGATGCCTAGACTCAACGAGAAGATAACATAAATCTCATGAAAGCCAAGGATTGATAGGGAGAATTCAACTTGAATTTGATGCAGAGTCTGGAGAGAATATAAAAGAAGTTGGATAAGGAGAGTAACTTGAGAAAAACAGGGAGTTGCGGGATCCTTGAGAAGAAAAGAAGATCAAGAAATGTTAGCAGGCATCATCGTCACTCCCCGAAATATTCCAATAAGGAGGTACATAGTAGTTCAATCCCATGTCCTGCCAGAAAGCATAGGAGATCTAGAGTGGATGAACTGAAGGGAGAAATGAACAAGATTAAGCCTCCTACATTTGATGGAGAACACAAGAAGGAGGAAGATGTTGAGACATGGCTGCTAGGAACGAGAAAATACTTCCAACTGTAGAATTATTCCTCTCATGCAGAAGGAAGAATTGCAATGTATCAACTGAATGGAAAGGCATCCATGTGGTGGGATCAACTTATGTAGGTGCAACACATTAGAGACAAGGATATCACGTGGAAATAATTCAAGAAGTATTTTGAAAAGAAATACTTGACTAAAATATACTATGATAGAAAAATGAAAGAGTTCTTTGAACTCAAGCTCGGTAGCATGACCATTGATGAATACGAACAAATTTTTTTGGAATTACTGAAGTATGTTCCATTCATCAAAGATGAGACTATCAAAATTCAAAGGTATATGAGTGTATTTCCACCTTGCATTGGTGATAAGATATAGTATGATGATCCTACGACTATGGAAGAAACGATAAGGAGAGAAAAATGATTATATGAGAAGAAAAGAGAAGCCTGCTTTCCAGAATGCTTGTGAAGACAAGAAGAATTTTAAGATGGATCAGAGGAAGAAGGGAGATAAGCCATCCTTTTTCAGAAAAATTCCTCAAGGATAGCCATCTTTTAGAGAGCCCAGGAAGGCTAAAGTGGGTGGGAAAATGACAAGACATCCACCTATGGAATGTTGGGATTGTAAAGGAAACCATAGGTACAAAGATTTCCCCCACATAAATGAAAAGGTGAGATCTATTTACAATGTTCAACAGGATGAAACAGTGGAGGACATTGGCAGTAGAATACCAAGAATCTATGTAGCCCTGGACAACAAGCAAACATAATATCAGTCACACATGATTGAAGTGGAAGGTATGATCAACAACCATGCCTTTACTATTTTAATTGATTCATGGGCCAGCCATAGTTATATAGATCCTAGAGTGGTGGAAAGTTTGCAATTGTCAAGAAGAAAGCATGGAAAATATTGGCTAGTGCAGCTGGCTACAGGAACCAAGAGAAAGGTTACGAAATTGGTTAAGTCATGTCCGGTGGACATGAATGGACTGAGCATGAGAGCTGAATTGAACATTCTGCCCTTAGGTTCTTATGACTGTCTATTTTGGATGGATTGGTTGGACCAACACCATGCCATCTTAGACTATCATAATAAGGCATTCACTTTCCTGGATGAAGAAGGAAATCGGAAAAAATTCCAAGGAATTCCCAGAGTTGTTGCTATCAGAGAAATCTCAACAATGTAGTTGAAGAAGTTCTACAGGAAAGGTTGTCAATTATTTGCAGCCCACTTGGAGGAAGCTACTGAGGATAAGGTGTCAAATATTGAAGACCATGCGGTTCTAAAGAAGTTTGAGGATGTTTTCCAGGAGGTACCAAGACTACCCACGAAAAGAGATATTGACTTATCCGTAAACCTGATTCCTAGAGCAACTCCAGTGTTGAAAACTCCTTACAGAATGAGTACACCAGAGCTGAAAGAAATGCAATTGCATCTTGAAGAGATTTTGAAGAGGGGGTATATACACCCAAGTGTGTCACCTTGGGGAGCCTCAGTCCTGTTCGTGAAGAAGAAGGATGGGACATTGAGATTGTGTATCGATTTCAGATAGTTGAACAAAGGGACTGTAAAGAACAAGTATCCTCTGCCAAGGATCGATGATCTCTTTGATCAATTGAACGATGCCAAGATATTTTCAAAGATAGATATTAGGTTAGGATATCACCAGATAAGAATAAAGGATGAACACATCAACAAGACTACCTTAAGAACAAGGTACGGTCATTATTAATTCACAGTGGTGCCATTTGGGTTGTCAAATGCACCCGTTGTTTTTATGTGCCTAATGAATGGTGTGTTCAGGGAATATCTGGACAAGTTTGTCATAGTATTTTTAGATTACATCCTGGTGTAATCCAAGTCAAAGGAAGATCATGAAAAACATCTGAAGATGGTGTTACCAGTGGGAAGAGAGCACCAGCTATATGCCAAGTTGAGTAAGTGCTCAATTTATCAAAAGAAGATCCATTACTTGGGGCATATTATTTCAAAGGATGGGATAGTTATAGATCCTAAGAAGATATAATCCATCAAAGAATGGTTAGCACCTAAGAATGTGATAGAATTCATATCCTTTATGGGTCTAGATTGTTATTACAGAAGGTTCATTGCAGGGTTCTCAAGGATAGCTCACCCTATCACTTCCTTGAAAAGGAAGGAGAAGAAGTTCCAGTGGAAAAAAGAATGTGAGAGAAGCTTCCAGTGATTGAAGCAGTTGTTAATCAGTGCTCCAATACTAAGGATTTCATATCTGAATGAAGATTTCCTAGTGTGCACATATGCATGCAAAGAAGGACTGGAAGGAGTCCTCAACCCGAATGGGTTTGCGGTATGTTATGAATCCAGAAAGTTGAAAGAGCATGAAAAGAACTATGCAACTCATGATTTGGAGTTGGTGGGCATAGTGCAGGCTCTGAATAAATGGAGGCATTACCTCATGGGAAAGAGGTTTGAACTGAGGACAAAACATAACGGTCTGAAGTATTTGTTTGATCAGCCAACCTTAAATGCTAGGCATAATAGTTGGTTGGAATTCCTTTGTGAATACGAATTTGATATCAAGCATATCAAAGGAAAGGAGAACAAAGTGGTCAATGCACTCAGTAGGAGAGTGCATGAACTACATGATACAACCATTAACATGTATCAAACTGATATTAAAAGCAGGAATTTGGAAGTTGCAAATGAAGATCTATAGCAGATAGAGTTGGTAGCAAAGCTATAGCAAGGTGAGATGCCACAGAAAGTGGAAGATTATAAGTTGGGAACTGATGGAACACTCCTGTACAAAAATAGAGTTTATGTACCTAATGTCTAGGAATTGAAACTTATGACTTTGAAAGAAATGCATAATGTGCCTTATGTTGGGCACCCTGTATATCGGAAAATTGTGGCAGCAGTCAAGAGACATTACTTTTGGCCAGGTATGAAGAGAGAGATTATTGAATACATCGCTAGATGTATGGAGTCTCAGAAGGTTAAAGATGAGAACATGCACCTAAAAGGGTTGCTACAACCTTTAGCCATTCTTGAGTGGAAGTGGGAAGTAGTGACAATGGATTTCGTCACAGGATTACCCAGAACAAGCAAGCAACATGATTCAATCATCGTGGTGGTAGAAAAGTTTACAAAAGTTACCCATTTTATCGCATTAAAGACTATGCACAAGGTAGATAATGTTGCCAACATATTTATGAGGTAAATAGCACGATTGTATGGAATACCCAAGACAATTGTGTCTGACCGAGACCCAAAATTTACCTCAAATTTCTGGAAGGGCTTATTCAAAGGGTTTGGAACAAATGTAAACTTTAGCACATCCTATCATCCTAAGTATGATGGGAAGACAGAGTGGGTGAATCGAGTAATAGAAGACATACTAAGGATGTATGTGATGGGAAAACCATCTAAATGGGAAGACTACCTACATTTGGTAGAATTCGCCTACAACAATGGGTATCAAGCATCATTGAAGATGAGCCCATTTGAATCACTTTATGGAAGAAAGTGAAATACCCCAGTAAGCTAGGATAACCCAGCTGATGGAGAAGTGGTTAGGCCAGAGTTGCTCAAGGAAATGCAAGAACAAATGCTGAGGATTAACCAAAATTTAAAGGCTACCCAAGATAGGCAGAAGAGTTATGCTGATAAGAACAAAACCCACCAAGAGTTTAAAGTGGGTGATCATGTTTTCTTGAAAGTGAAAGCCAACAGAAGTTCCCCGAAGCTAGGAAAATGTTCAAATTTGGCAGCCAGATTTTGTGGGCCATTTGAAATCGTAGAGAGGATTGGACTAGTTGCATATATGATTGCATTACTTGCATCCACGACTGTACATAATGTGTTTGATGTTTCATGGCTTAAAAAATATATACCTGATGCTAATCATGTTATTGATTGGAATGTGATTCAGGTGGAGCAATAAGGTGTCTTACAAGTGCATCTTGTGAGCATATTGGACCGGAAGAGAAAACATCTCCAGAATCAAGCCATAGGGCTTGTAAAGGTCTAGTGGACCTAGTACGATCTTGAGGATGCAACATGGGAGCATGATTGTGCTATGCAGGCAGAATACCTGCATCTTTTTGAAGATTTTGGGAATCTTGCTGATGTTGTGTAAAGAGTTGCACTGAGGACAGTGAAAAAATAAGGGGATGGGATTGTAATACCCCAAGGAAGTGCCCCAGTTATATTATGAATTTTAATTATGTTTATAGGTTGATGAGCCAAGTGAATATAAGCTAGTGGAATTATGTTTTTATTAGGCCGGAGAGCCTAGGTGTTAAAGGACAAGAGCCTGATTTTGTATATGTAATTATGTAGATCACTAATAAAATATAAAAATTGCTACATGTAGACCGACCACGAAGAAAGAGTGATGGGGGACTAAGCTTACACAAGGTTGTGTAAGGGAGAGGGGACTGAAAGGTTGGAAGAAGGGATAATCTTGAGGGATTAAGTCCTTGAGAATAATAATTTATTATTATTCCAAAAGGATGTGTGAAAGATATTTTTTTTATCCTAAGTTCTTTAGAAGGATAGGAGAATTCCAAGTGGAAAGGAACATGCTCTCATGGGAAACATGTGTCGGCCCAGGTACATGCAATTTAAACCAAAGAATTGATTCATGGTGGGTGTTCGTCCTACCATTCTCCCATCCTCCGTCTGAACTGGTAAAAATTCCATCATCGACCCCTACATAACCTCACGCATCTCTGAAACTATAACCATGAAGTCGTCATTGTTTTGCCTTACTGAGAAGCCCAACTCATCCTATAATTGTTGAGCCTTACTGAGAAGACCAACTCATCCTATAATTGTTGAGCCTTACTATGCCTTAGCACCAACTATTACCATTTTGGGTGTCCATTCTCATTTTTCCAGTTGGTTGTTGTGGCCACCCAGTTCTTGATTGAGTGTGGCTTGTTGTTGTTGTATATTCCTTGCTGAGCCTTGTTGTTGTCCTCACTATGTTGGAATTGGATTGAAGAAGCAGGTTTTCAGGCCTGTGAGAAACACTCCTTCCAGGTGAGAGAGGTATTTGTGGTCTAAGAGGTAGGTTCTCAGGCTTGTGAGAAACTCTCTCCAGGTGAGAGAGTGTGCTAAGGAAGTGAGATCTCCTAGAAGGGGTCCTGTAGTTGCTACAGAGCTCTATGAATTTCAGTCTGGTCTATTGTTGAAGCCCAAGGCAAGGGAGGTGAAGCAGTTGATGGACTGTGTGACAATGAAGGTGTATACTTCTGGGGTGGGATACACATGTGGGGAATGAGAGTCTGTGAGCAGTGGGCGTAAGTCATTCCTCGGAGAGACTCCTTCCTCTTTAACTGTGTGACTTCCCTATTGACCTTGCCTAGCCTAGGAATCCCTTGTCTGGTGGAGCTTAGTCCCAGCTCGGGGGTGACCTATCGCTGAGAGTGATGAGTAGCATGGTCTAAGTCTGGGAAGTTCATGGAATGTTTTCATGTAGTTGGTGGTGTTACTCTAATTGAAAATATAAGTATGAGTCTGTGCTTAATTTATATGTTATGAAAGTCTGTGATGCTTGAATGTTATCATCTATTCTGTTGCGTATACGAATTACTGTTATTTCCATTGATTCTATATGGTAGCATTAATTGTGTGATTACTCTATGTTAAGTGTTTTAAATTCATTAAAATGCATATTATATAAGTGTATATTCTACAGTGGTAGAAATACTGGGTCTCTGTGTTGGTCATGGATGTTCCAATTTGGTATCAGAGCTAAGTGAGAATCTAAGTAGTGGTGTTTTCTAGGCCGGTTGGTGGCTGGGGACGTTACAACAGTTTACCCCCACATTATCTGGACATTTGGTTTATGTCAAGCAAACCGTCGCGGCCTACTTATGACATTCCCTCTACATCTTCACCACTTGAAGACAATAACCCTGTGAAAGTCACCAATGTCACCTCTAGGGATCCCCTGTATTCTCACATTTTTCACTATGATGAAGATATCCTGGAGGAAGTCACTACCCTTGATTGTCCATGGAATTCGCTCCATCATAGAGCGCTTCTTCTCTCACAAGAATTATTTGACCATCCTAGTAAATCCTCCATATGTGCAATCAAAACCAAGTATTTCATTCTGTCAGGGCTTATAGATTGGTTTAATAACCCTATCCCTGCCCCCAATGCTTTTGAATAAGGAAATGTGGCCAATATTTCCCCCACCATCAAAATCAACATTTTCATCAAACCATGAATCATAGAGGAAATCACCATTGGCGCTGCATGCTCCTCTAAGGAACTCACATCTTACAAAGCTCTCTTTCAGGAATACCGAGATATTTTTTCTTGGTCATATACAGAGATGCCCAGCCTTGATACTTCTATCATTGAACATCGCATCGACACATGGCCAAATGTCACGCCAGTCCATCAAAAGAAACTCCCACTGCACCCATCCAAATCCACAGCTATCAAAGCTGAAATTGACAAATTACGCGTTGCCGAGTTCATATACCCCATTGTGTATACCTCATGGGTCTCCAACCTCGTACCTGTTAACAAAAAACAAGTCACTATTCGCATCTACACTGACTTTTGTGATCTCAATCATGCTTGTCCCAAAGAAAACTTCCCAACCCCTTTCATCGACCAAATTATCGATCACTGTGCTGACCACGAAGCCTTATCCTTCATGGATGGGTTCTCCAGCTACAATCAAATCCAAATCCATCCAGCAGATCAGTATAAAACCACATTTACCACCCAATAGGGTACTTTTTCTTATCATGTCATTCCTTTTGGACTAAAAAATGCAGGTTCTACATTCCAATGGGCCATGAATTATGTTTTCCATGATCTCCCTTGCATCATTATTGCTTACTTGGATGACCTTACTGCTCGATCCAAGAAACAAAATCATCATCTAGACGACTTACGAGTCGTCTTTCAACAATGTTGAAAGTGAAATATCCGCTTGAACCCCCTCAAGTGTGTATTTTGCATCACTGTTGGATGCCTCCTTGGGTTCATTGTCTCCCAACACGACATCACAGTGGACCCACTCAAGGTCCAAGATATCACATAAATTCCACCACCTAGGAATTTGTGCCAACTGTAGAGCCTACAAGGAAAACCCAACTTTTTACAATGCTTTGTCCTAGACTACGCCACTCGCGTGCATGGTTTCCTTTTCTTACAATGTCATGATATCCCATTTCGCTGGGATGAACATGCCCAAAATGCTTTTGATGACTTAAAAGCGACGCTCTCCAATGCCCCTTTGATTGGTCCTCCTGATTATGATGGTGATTACATCCTCTACTTGTTGGCCTCAGCCATCTTAGTAGCAGGAGTTCTCGTCCAACTAAGGGATGATGGTCACGAGCATGTTATTTACTACATTAGTAAAAACATTTCAGGACAACCCAATATGATAATGAAGATAAACTCACCCTCACATTTGTACTCGTAGTCCAGAAAATGCGTCACTATATCTTGTTCCACACTACCAAAGTCATGGAAGATTCCAACCCCATGCAGTACTTCCTTAGCTGATGGTAAATTAATGAATTTTTTTCCCGATGGATCGTCATCCTTCAGGAATATGACCTAGAGTTTTCAACTCCCAAAAGAAACAAAGCACTCGTTCTCACCGAACTCATCATGACGTTTCCCTTAGGTGATTCCAGTTCACCCGTCAATACAGATTTTCCTGACAAACACCTTTTCTACATCCCCTCGGATGACCCCTAGTATGGAGACCTTCTCGTCTACCTTCGGACACAGAAATTTGGGTCTCATCTCTCTCGAGATGATCGTCGGTGCCTTCGCCATCAGGCCCTTCGGTACCTTCTCATTAGTGACATATTGTATCAACGTGGGGTCAACACCATACTCTGTCGATGTTTGACCATCCACGAAGAGAAAAGAGTCTTGAACGATTGTCATAACAACGCTTGTGGTGGCCACCTCTCAGAGATGTCCACAACCCAAAATATTATTTGAGTAGGCTACTTCTATCCCACATTGTTTCATGACTGCATCCATGCTGTCAAGCGATACGACAAATGCTAGATTTATGCAAACAAAGCATGAGTGCTACCTGCTCTTCTACATCCAGTCATCACTGTCGTCCCCTTTTGCAAATGGGACATCGAATTCATGACTTGAAACACTCCATCTAGTAATGGACACAAGTACATCATTGTGGCAGTATATTACTTTACCAAATGGGCCGAAGCCATGCCTACCTTCAACAAAATCGTTGACACATCAACACGTTTGTTCTTCAACCACGTCATTACTCATTTCAGAGTTCCACTACAATTAGTCTCCAATCAAGGTAAGCAATTTGAGAATGAGATCATTGTCGAATTCTCATTGAGGTTAGGATTCTCTCATGAGTTTGCCTCCCCATACTACCCTCAGTCCAATGGGTAGGTCGAGGTTGTTAACAAAGTCCTCAAAACCATGTTGCAACGCACTGTCAACAAACATCATACCAACTGGCATCATATGTTGTTTTCAACATTATGGACTTATCGCACGATAGTCAAAACTGCCACTAGTTTTACACCATTTTATCTCATCCATGGGATCGAAGCCACCCTCCCCATCGAGTGAAAAATTCCCACGTTGCGCACCACCATCGAGCTATTACCTGACACTGCTCCAATGGAGCAGCGATTACTGAAATTAGAGTCACTGGATGAAGATCATCGATCTTCATTATAGAACAATGAGGCAGCTAAACAATGGTCCAAATCCACCTTTGACTGCCATATATAGTCACTATAGCAACGGGTACAAATGAGGTGGCATTGTGGGCCCCACAACCATATATAGTCCCTTTTTTCCAAACTTCCACACTTGGTTACAAGAGCTCAGAGTCTCTATTTTCTGATCTGTCTTCAGCCACTGGGTCAGGGTCCCACCACCTACATAGTCACATTCCCTAGGTCACCATATACACTTGGCCCCAGGGGAACATTTTTCTCACATCACGTCCAGGTACGCATGCTCATGTTCAAAACTATCAAATAATTGTTATATGTTCTTTATCTTCAGATATTGTTCACGTTGGGTATTTGGTTTTAATGTGTACAGGTACTTGGTCATTACAAACTAGTGCAGCCCCTTCAGGTATATGATCAACAGTGGCATGTAATCATTCCCTTTGAATATCAATTGCATCTCCTAGTCACACCCTCCAACATTTTCCTTTAGGGTACCTACATCCGGCTCTGTAGTAATGTCACTTCCACTGCACTTTGGTACTGTCACCTGATAGCACTCTCCCCCACATGAGTTGTCCCATTCATAGTACCCCTTGGCACTTTGACACTCATACTTCTTTCAACCCCTAGGGATGGGAGTGATCCGGATTATTTTCGGCACGAAATGAGAGCGAAGATATAACAAAGAAATGCACAGAGATATCACAAATATTCAATAATATAACATAAATTTATCAAAGATGCAACCATAAAGACAGATATACAGTAATACATGATTTCTATTAATGAAATACATGTGCAGACTGTAAAAATACAGAGTGAAAGACTCGCTAGAATGGTGGCAACTTATCTCTGAGAAGAGATGTGACGGTTACTCGCATTCACAAGAAGAAGATTACAATGAGGCTCTGAAGGCATTTTTACAATAAACAGGAATGCAAAAAACCCTAGACATCCAAAGACCTAACCCTAGGAGATGAGGCGCCAAAAGTCACGTGGGCCCCGTTTGGGTAAGTTAGTACATCAACTTCCCGGGGTCGTAACTTTTTCATAAGATCTCTGTTTTAGGTGTATGATAGCTCATTGGAAAGGTATCATCGAGGAGATTCATTTTTGGGTCTCAATCATTCCTTTGTCTATCATTGAGAAGCTATATCTAGAAAAACCTTCATTTAGGCCCTCAAAATGGCCCCAGAAGTTAAAACCTACTAAAAATAGTAAATTGCCAAAATTGCCAGAAAACTATTTTGAGCCAATCGAAAAGGTGGGTGGCCACCGATATCCACCTGGATTAGGGAGTCCTAATAGTCTTACGCATTTTCTAGAATCAACCACATACTCCTTCTCATCATTTTTCTAGCTTTCCCAATGGAATTACAGGTTATCTCATCATGGTTCTATTTTCACTGCACCTTCGAAGTATCATTAACCCTCCATTTCATACACAATCAGTTTGCCCATCTACAGATTTCCCTCCATTCATTTACCTCATACAAAAACCTACCCATGGGACCCCCACCCTCCACCAGTTCTCCACGCAACTTGTGACCTAACAAGCCAAGCCATCTTGCATTGGGGCACCCGTTTCTATATCTGTACACTCATCCCAAATTATGCTTTATTTATTTGGTAATTGTACAAATCCTTTTGTTTCCAACATTTACTTCACTTTTTGGTTGTCATCCTCGACAACCTTACTTTTATGGCAAAGCAACCCATGTCTCCCTTGGTTGGGGCATTCATTATTCTCTACTCATATTGACATCATCCATAAACCTTGAGTATCCCACAGTCCATGTACCCCATATCTTTGAGTTTGTCCACTTTGTCACGCCTTTGGCACAATTTAACCCCATGTCTAGTCTTCCCCCTGACACTAGATACATTTTCACGGTTGCTGCCAATCATCCTTCAAACATACCCCCAACCAAGGGAATTCTTGAGTCTCACTGCATCTTGACTTCGTTCATGTTACCTATCAGTTCTTGATCTTCTCTAGTGGATTTCATGAAGCCCTTTGCTTCTTGGAGTCACATTTCCCTTTTCATCGACATAAACACAATTTCCAGAAGGGCGATAGTATCTTGAATCTCATTACCTTTACAATGAGGAGTCTCGGATGACAACGAGAGAAACATCATTGCTCTCTGATGTCGTTGACCCCCATAACATTCGACTCTAACAAAATATCCTGTTACAGTGGTTATTACTATACGACTATTGCAGTTGTTTCATACTAGCCGAAGACCTTTGAATTTGTTAGGCCATCAATGCCTACGAGTCATCGACACTTCTTACAGGTGTCCTTGCCTCTTTTCAGAGTATGTTCACCATCAGAATTGTCATCTACCATTATCAAACTCCCATGGAGGGCGCTGCAGTTATCTACATCAGCATACAACTTCAGTTACTGTCTTACATTTTTGAGTTACATGACACAAGCATGGGGCATGCCTGCCTCGTTTGTATACATATTTTATTTTCTCTACCTAGAGAAAGGTTTGGGTCCCACATTTTCCCCTCTCCCTCCGATGGATCGCTCTTGCAGTTCCTATCAACACTCTTCCTTACAATGGTACTCTCAGTAGAATAAACATTGATGTATTTTGGCTATACATATGCTCCTAACCTCACACATTAGGGGGCATATGTTATCACTGAAATTTCGTCCGCAACATTTCATGAAAATGGTTATAGAAATACAACATCTCAAAACACCTATTAGTTCACCTGCAACACCAAAAATGTATTTCCAAGAGGTAATAACTATACAACTGGACAAAAATTGACATGCGCTAAAACACTAAAGGAAGCTCGCGCATAGTGCGCAGGCCAAAGAAGCCCATAGAGAACACAATGCACCATATGCGCAATTGTGTACGAGAAAAGCCACACACTCCTTTGAACAACACATTTATGGTTCTTGTCAGCCCCTCACCCACTTCTCGACCAACTCCCAACTTAATTTGACCCTCAAATCTGAGTTGAATCTGAATGGGGGGCTGGTCAAAGACCGAAGGGTGCCCTAAAGGGCCCCTTGTCCACACTAAGAACTAGTTGGATATTTCCTCAAAGACATGATATAAATGGAGGCCATGGGTGCACTAAGACTTTAAGAATCTCATAGTATTGTTATACTGCCTCTATTCTCCTTCAAGGATCCTCTTTTCTTCTTGGAGCATTCTA
>ML849241.1:8192-24649 GCA_009831015.1 Picea engelmannii
GAGATGATTCAATTAACGAAGAAGAGAAATATGTGATTCATTAACTGAAACAAAGTAATTGATGTAATTTTTAAGTAATGAAAGAATTCAGATATGGATAACACATTAATTAAATCATATCATTCTGCAATAGACTATGATAGCTAAATTAGTCTATAATCAACTGCAAAGTGACATGCATAAACTTGAAACAAAAGATTGATATTATGAAAGCGAAAGATGTAGCAATAACATCAACTCTCGTCTCAGTTTGTATTAGAAATCCATAGCCTGGTTCTCCCACAAGTGAGGATGCCTTATTACACAAAATAATAAGTATTTAAAGACCTTCCACAGGGTAAAACATCCCTGTGGAAGTTATCAAAACTGTTTACATAAAATCTGGGAAGATATCCCAAGTCTGACTAAACTAGGAACCTAAAATAAAACTAAAACACACAAACATCTCCTAGACTATCCAGCATGCCCAATGCAATTCGGATGTACCTGAAAAGGGTAAAAAATGAACAAGTTAGGAGGATATTTTGTTAAAGACAATGATAAAAATTTAATTCTATAGACTAGCTACAGAATCTTGCGATTTTGTAGCTGGTCTAAATCAGCATTAAAATCAATTCAAATCTTTAAAGAATTAATTTAATTATTAACAAGTATCTAATGGCTATTTGAAAGACAAACGAATCATTCAAATTGAGATTGTTATACTAATTCGAGATCAAAACAAAACTAAAATCAAATGACTACAGAGATGCATATACTATGTTTCGTTTGTTGCCACATAATTGGGTGAACAGAATCATATCGAACAATAATGAAATTGTTTCATATCAATTTGAAATCGATATAGTAAAAATGAATCATAGGCAATTGTTATGCTGCCTCATCAACAGGAAACACGATCGAATCCAAACAAGATCATTTTCAAATCGACATAACTATATTGACATAACAAACGATCCATGCCATGAGCGAATTAAATCAAAACTGGCGCGTAAATGTTCACAAACAAAATCGTAATGAGATCAATCAACAGGATCTGTAGGATTAATTCAATCATTTGTTATTGCTATTTGGGGCAAACAAACTCGATTGACATTGAACGAAACCATTTATTTCAAAACGAATTATAGAGATAACAAATGTCGACCAATTCGTTTTGCAAATTAAAATCAAGCAGAGCAGCATCTATGATACAAATCCAACTCACGAAAATCATCGTACTAACTGAAGATACACAGCAATCCAATCAAGATAAGAGCGAATCAAACAGTTGGAATTTAACATAGTCGTTGTGAACCAAAGCCATTCCACGATTCGGGTGTAGATATCATTTGCACAGGCTTAAATGAGAATATTGTTTTCATGAAAAACAGAGTCGTTCTTTCCGAATCGAAATCGATCAGAGTTGTATTCCCGATTTAGAAGATTATATCAATTCAAACTCACAAAGTCGTTCCAAAATCACAGCACACAAACTAAATTAGAGCCATAACGAAATCATACCAAATCAAAACATGCTCATGCTCTAAATTTAGCATGAAAAACCTCCTATTCAGATTAGATGCAACCAAATCCAATTGAAAGCAAACCATCGATTTCGTTAACTCATATCAACAAACAATCGAATCAAATCCAACGAAAACCTGTCAACTGCTAAACTGGGAATGAGAAAATCGTGTATCCAAATCAAAACTTCATTTAATTTTAGCAAAGCGAAAACAATGTACAAGATGAACAACATTATGACAAAGCCATTTCGAATGATAGACAGAGCTATTTGAAAACCAAACTCAAATCATTATATTAATCCGAGGAATTCACAAAACAAAATTGATACCTAAATTCATACCTGGATGATGAGCAGACAGCTTGATCATGAAATTTTGGAGTTGACAACGGCTGTAGCCGATTCAACATTCCTAAATATGATGGAACCAGTGGTTCTCTGCTTCCTATCAACAGCTCGAAGCTTGTCCCTTTGGCTGGTCAACACTGCAACTTGGTTTTCCAACGCTTTGATTTTCGATTGAAGTAAGGGAACATCTATATAGTATCGTTCCAACCACGCATCACATTGGTCACATGACGACTGTCTGGGCTTCGAAAAAGCAGGTGAGGGTTTGGTTATATTGTTGAGGGTTTCGTTAGGTAGTTCGATCCCCGGGTAACTAGGATTGTTCCTTAGGCAAGGGGGGAGATTCGAAATGAAGTCATAAGGTGGCTCAGAGCACAGACCCTGTGAGTAAGGGTACTCACTAGCTAGGAAGCGTTCTAAGTCAGAGTCTGAATCCTCACTAAGGACTATGGGCTTCTGCTCAACACTACATTTAGGCTTATTCCTAGCCATTCTTGAGATAAGTCAAGCTTTCTTTTTTCCTTTGCCATCAACAGTAGGGTTACCTCTAACCTTTTTGCTCACAGGCTTTTTTATAGCCTCAGCCTTCTCAGTTATAACGTCGGGTAATTCAATATCAGGGTCGACCGAGGGTTTAGGAGAGGGAAGTAGGACATGGAAGGGCACGGGTGGCCCGACCTTAGCTTCATTAATCACAGGCTTGTCAACTTGGATGGGTTGTGTATCATCAAAACCATTTCGAGAGATAAAAGATTTCCAGCTATCACCGTGGAGACTTAAGTGATGAAAAATGATAAGTCTGATTAGGCCATGGTGGAATAGGCTACTATCGGCCTTTTCTCTTTTAAACCTTTTTGACATTTTGTATAGGCTACGCTGGAAATAGAAAGGCATATTTAATGGATACCCCATAAAATTCATTAACAGTCGAAGGTGATAAAGAAAAACGAGTCCATATCGACCCTCACAGGTCACAAATTGTTTGACCACCATCAAAAGATCATGCAATCGTGGTTTAAGCATGGAGATGGGCATACCTCTGTCACAGGATGTGACCTTTTGCGAGACGAACAGAAGTGGCCATGGAACCTCCTCCACTTTAGAGTTTTTAAACCAACGCTGGCCCGTGGACGGTAACCCGGTGGCAGAGCTAATGAACTCTTCACTTATTTCCAATTGAATGTCACCTACCTTGGCTCTACAGCCATCAAAATTCAGGCCGAACTTTTGGGCAACAAATAGATTAAAACCCTTGAATCGATGTACAAAGGTGAGCCAACCGCTATCCTCTAAGTCTCTTCGGGCATTGTCGAACAGTAGCAAGGCTTGGCTACCGTTCGGCTCAATTCTCACCACTGGTGCCATGGGGAAGAGCACACGGTAAGTCCAGGGTTTGAATCATAGCATACACAGGAGCAGAGTGCACGAAGGGTTACCCGAGCTAACAGAGGTGAAACAGGGATAAGGGATAGGCATAAATGACATCGTGTGAAGGTGGTGGAGCTATTTGCTAGCCATGCATAATAGTTATTGCCAATGGTACAACTTCCGGCGCTTATAGCTATTCAACCCACTATTGTATAGTTTAACAATTATGTCATTTGCCCAGCCAATGAAATCAATAGTAACTATATTAATCATTTGTGCAAGTGATGGTTATACCATAGTTTTAAAACCAAACATACAAATTGAAATCAATACCAAGTGTTTAACCACGCGACATGCGGTGTATAGAACGATTTACACCAAGATTTTAACCAATGTGCCAATGATTTTATGAAGCCAATGTGCAAAGTAATTTGATCAAATAACATGTAAATCCAATTGTCAATGCATCGCAATTTAATGAAATGAAATTACATAATCATTCAAAGAATGTCCAATGAGTACAGATCGAAAAAGGGTTTTGCAAACTGCATAGTGATAAGTGAAATATAAATGCAATGGACATATCGACAAGAATGACAACGACAATTCAATACTGATTTTAATGTGACCTCGAAAGACCAAGTTTTCACGCTTACAGTCGTGAAAACAAATGAAGGTAAATGCGCAAATGTCGCAAAAATAAAAATGTCATTTATTGAGAATTGCGGCGAAAAATTAATGTTTGCAAAACATTAGTGTAGCAGCTTATAAGACGGTAGAAAAATGTGAATTCGCTGCCAACAACATTTCACATATTTCGGTGAATGGTTTATGGGAGATGTCACCTGATGCCATCAGGTTAAGAATCTCTAGATATTCTTTTGAAATCCCTTTAAGGAAAAGAGCCCTAATTGCATCCTCTGGGAGGTCATGGTATTTTGACTTCTGGGAGATATAACCAAATATTTCCATATAATCCTCAAGGGTCTCCTCTTCTAACTGTTGGATTTTAAAGATGTCATTATGAGACTCTTTGGTCTTGCAGTAGTCTTGGTACTTCTTAAGAAAGATGTTTTTCATGGCTTCCCAAGATCTAATACTGGATTCTCCCAACCCCATGAACCATCTTAGTGCAGATTTTTTTAGGGTGGCAGGAAAGAGTTTTAGTTTATGGGAATCTTGTACGTAGTTATAGATCCTACACAAGATGTCGAATTAAAATAGGAAGGTGTCTGGATCTTCACTGTTTTTACCATAAAAGGTAGGCAGTGTTGAGAGAGGAATATTATTCATGTTGACATTTGGGGTGGTGTCCAAAATTGGAAACCTGAAGGTAGTTTCGGTTTGGTTTCCAGTTTCTTCTTCCTCCCTGTGTTTTACATTGTTATGGTCCTCCTGATCATCCATATTGGTTTGGTTTCCAAAAAGAGAGTACCTAGGTGGTTTTATCTTTGAAGAGAACAAGGTTTCCCTTTGATGGAAAGGTCTTCCTACGGATCAGATGTCTGGCACTCTACTCGAGTGGGTTGAGACTATTGGTGCCAAAGTTTATGTGTCAATTTGAGAGATAATTACATTGGCTGAACTACCAAACAAAATATTCACCTGTTCAGGGTCTAAGATGTCCTCAAAGTTAGGATCAACTAGTTGTGGTGTAAAAGAAAAGGTTGTATTGTTTGGTTTTGCGGAAGGCTCGAGTGATCTTACCTCTTGTCCTAATATGATTGATGCTTCAATTTTTTGTTCTATAGTGCTCCCTGTGTTAGTCTCTTCAGAGACTATTTTAGCTCTTTGAGCTGAGCTAGCTCCTATTTTTTGGTATCGGTCTGCGGATTTTATAAGTGGAACGTCCCTTCCCCCAAAAATATTGGAAGGAACCTTGGTTGAAAGGTCTGAATTAGATTTAATGTATCTACCTTTTGGATCTCTAGGTATATTCATGAAAGAAAACAAAAAGAAAAAGAAAAACTACCATTGGGTTTGGGGGATCCTGCAATAGCAGATGCACAGGTTCTTACTTCTTGTCTTAAAGTTCCCCCGCCACCAATATAATGCTAAGGTCTAGAAATGATCTAATTCCTAACTACTTCCTACCTTGAGACAACTCCCCGGCAATGACGCCAAAAATGATGGGTGTTCTATATGCACTAAAAGCATACTAAAAACCCTCAATTAAATTTTCAACCCGGGGAAAGTAAACTTAGAGTTGTAGCAAAATATATGCCAAGGTAGAAGGGCTGGTAGTAGTATAGTCTAACTAAGGAAGTGGCTATCTAAAGGCTAATCTATTCAAGCAAAAACTACTAATGAGAAAACCCTACTAAAGAAACTTAAACTAGGTAACCTAAGTACTTTTGGACCAAGGATCGATGGATAGTTCTAGGAAAAAAAATGAAAACCCTACTTGAAGCAAACTAGTTCAACCATAAGCAAAAGAAACTATTAAGCATAACAAAAAACAAATAGTAAAAGCAAACTACTTTAACTAGCCTACCTAAATTCAATGAACAACTATCCTATGAAAGCAAGTAAATAAACAAGCAACTATACTATCAAAGAAAGAATAGACAAGTAAGCAATTTAACCTATTAAAGCAAGTAAACAGTTAACTAACCTAGGATAACTGCTACTGCAAGTAAACTAATTAAGATTTCTCATTGAACAACTAATTAAGCTAAGAGGCAAGTGAACTCTATTCTTAATTCAAACTTCAAAATTATTTCTAATTCATAAAAGGAAATCTAACTAATGGAAAGAAAGAACAACTAACAACTAACCTTTAATATATGATAAGAAAAATGCTCTTTAATCTACCAAAGTAAAAGACTATCTACCCTACAACAACAATAAAACTATCTTCTGATCTATGAAAGGAAGAAACTATCTTTTAACCTATGAAAAATCAAATATAGTGTTGGTGGTTGTGTGAATGTCTCCGGTGTCTTATAATATCTTGATGGCACTTGACAACGAAAGATAATTCAAGTGGTATAAGCTCAATACTGATTTTAATAGCAAAGTGAGAGGTGTGGATTAAGCAATCCAATGAGAACTTGGCCATTATGGAAACAACGTTAATTACCCTGCATATTCATGTGATTATTACTCATGCATTAACCATCAACATTATAACAAGATTATAATTGTACTCTATGTTATGTAAGCAAAACTCATAATTAAATTCAATTATTAACTAAAAACTGGAATTGCAATCTAATTCTAGGAAAGAAATTGCATAAAGTAAAACTATGCTATATTTATTTTAACAATTCAAATTGTGGAAAGGAAAATGCGTATAAATAGAAACTAAAACATGATTCTAGCATATAGGAAGTAAACTAATGAGAAAATTGATCAACAACTAGTTAAGTTAAATCTAAACAACAATTAATTAGGCAATCTATAAATAAAAACTGAAACTAACCCTATCCATCCACCGAAGCCTCGTTAAACAAAACATAAACTAAAACTTTGTTCTACTCTGTTCCAAACTCTGTTTTAAACTTAATTTTAAAAGCATAAATAAGATACAATCTAATATTTAATCGCACACGGGGTTAGTGTATGAGTTTGCAAACTCATTCCTACTAACTATAAAATCAATGCATATTAACAAAAGCCTTCATACTAACCTGCAAAAGAGCTAAATAGTTAAGCTACAACAACAAATTATATAACAAAGGAAAAATAACAATGCATGTACAGGAAATGAGATAAAATACATCTAACTATGAAATGCATAAATAACTCATAGAACAGTTACCAGACTGTTGGTGGGCCCCCAGCAAGTCGTGGTCACTTCTCAAATGCACACCACAAGCTCAACAAAACGATTTCACCATTAAAACTTGAAGAACGCAGTCTTATATAATTCTGGCAATTGAAAATAGCAAAAACAGAGGAAAATCGCATTTGTCTCTAATCCTCTACTTCTTCTACTGCTTCTTAACTATTGTATGACCACCATGGTGGTAATTATAAGATTTACAGACCAAGAGGTCAACCACTGGAGCATCGAACCTCTTATATAAATAGTAAATTATATTAATGGTGCCCTAACTGCTGAAATGGAGAGAACCAATAATCGCCCAGCTCAACAACCCAAACGGAGTTGTCAAGAGTTTAGTAGCTGGAGGGGGCAAGCACGAGCAAAACCCATTTTCCTGAGTTGCCCATCACTGACCACCAAATCGTCCACCATTTTTGTGCAGGACAAAGTGTTGAACGGAGTGTCAGACCGGATTGAGTATCAGATGGAGTGTCAGACTGAGTGTCGAAAGCATAAACGTGATGCGATTTTTCCATGTAACACCAAAAAACGTGAATTAGATCCTTGGAAACATAAAAACATGATGAATTATACTCAAGATCAACATAAAACATGAATTATACATACCCGGTGTGGATCATAGCGTTTTGGCATAAAAATTCTTCAAAAAGATTCTCCAAAACATGAAAAACACATATGTACATTCGGCAAAAGTATCTAATTATTGTCATAAAACTGATCATATCTCGAGCCCAACAGTTAGCATATCAAAAACTAATTGTGGAATTTGTAAGTATCTTATGTTGTTTTACTTCTCTCATTTTATAATTAATGGAACAAAAAAAAACTTTWATATTAAATCTATGATTTATTATGGGGTATAAAACTCTYAGGAAACAAAGTATGGAAATGTGCCAACAGAAGAGTTGTTGACAGAAGGCATGAGATTTGGTTTTGAAAAAATGTGTATCATTCAGGACTCAATTCTTGCTATGGTATGTCGCTTTTCAATTTACATTCATGTATATTATTTATTTCAATTTTCATTATTCTCACCAATGTAGATACACTCATTACACTTTATTTTTATTKTTGTAGATGGAWTCATTTGAAKAAGAGGRAAAMAATCGAGACAATCAACAAAACATTYGACCRAAWAACCCAAGTCATGGAAGTRGYTYRAGCACTGWCWACAGTTCCARWRAAKAATRATRATYAATATATTTGGATWTCAATGCAAGYTGTTGTATTTTTTGAAATAATTGTCTGTGAAAATCAGACATTTTGTTTAATGTAATGGACATAGTGTCCCAATTGAAAGACAAGGGGTTACCAATAAGTGTCGACCAATTTTGTATGACAAAGAGCCTATTATTCATATATAATAAAATATGTTTTATTTTATTCTATTGTGTTTTCCAATGTTGTTGTGAAATGTTACATCGTTGATTAATATATGAATGATTAAATATTATAATGAAGAGATGTGAAATCTGATGATATAACAAATTAATCCAATCATCATATCTAAATGCACTAATCAAAATTTAATTTATATGAATACTATTATAAGATATATGTCAATTTTTTTATGAACAATGGAATCAAAAAATAACAATAATTGTGCATGGGCATAGGTCGATGTTTCTAAAAGAGAAAATGGCAATCGGTGTGTTTAATGATAAACAACATCGGTGTGTTTCAAGATACAATGCATCGGTGTCGTACTTAAATTTTCACCGGTGCTGATATACAAGGAACCAACACCGATCTTAATATTATTTTAACCAACAATTATAATAATAAAAAACATTTATTAATGCGTTTAATTAATAAACGCATTGGTGCTTTTGTATCGCATTTCCACCCCGGTGTGTTCTGGATATCATGCACCGGTAGGGTTTGTTTTTTAACGCACCGGTGATGGTATCATAGATTCGCTCGGTGCCTTATTCTTATTAAGGCACTGGTGTGTTATTACTTATAAGAGCATTGGTGCCCCAATCTTTTTTGGACATCCCCAGTGCTTTCTTGTAATGTTAAGAATCGATGCTTTAAGTTATAGATTGCATCGACGCTTGGTATCATAGATTTCATCGGTGTGTTGTTTTTATTAAAGCATCGTGTAATGTCCCCATTTTGGGACATTATAACATTGCAGAGTGTTATGCCTACTAGAGTAGCCATATAGGGGTGACAGAGAGTTCGGGAGATATTGAGGGGTTTTATTGGGCCCGACTTGCATCGTTCATCATCAGGATCCATTCCGCATAGCTTGGCTTTGGTTTCGTTGCATTCCAACGATTTTCGTAATTTTGAGTTATTATGGGTCATATTTTAATTAAATTCTCTAAGAAGGTCATAATGGGAATATTACTTGGAGAAACCTCTTAGTGTAATAGCTCATTGAAATTGGGAGGAAGAGAATTACATGATAAGATGATGAGAAGTGACTTTCAGTGGCTGGAGAAGCCATAAGGATGGATAAATCACTTTTTAGAGGTAAAATGGTTAATTAACTAATTAATTAAGTGATTTAATCAAGGAATAATAAAATAAAGTAAAAGTCACTTGGAGGGAAAAGGTAAACAACAAATTAGGGTTTCGGGAAGCTATAAAGGAAGGGTAAAGCAACCTAATTCATTATTATGTAATGATTTGATGTTGAGATATTTACAGAGGAGGAGGAAATTGACCCCCTTATTGTTTTGTGGATTTTTGGGGGAAACCACCATCATTGATCGGTTTCAGTGTTGAGAGAAACACCCTATCCTATCAGAGATACCATCCAGGTATTTCATCGTGCATTTCAGGGATCCATTTCAGTGACTACGCAGCTCAGCCAGTGAGGGCGCAAGGGTTAGAACTTAGAGAGAGGGTTTGTGTGGCCTCCCGAGACATATTAGTATTTTTCATATTCCTTCTGACCCATTTGAGATCTAGCTAGGGTGAATCCCTTGAGCCATCAACCATCAGCTTCTGACGATGGAATCTCCCAGAACGCAACAAACAGACAGTTAGGGCACAGCTCTTGAGGAAGCACATTTGGGGTTCCAGGGGGTATTCTGGAGTAGATCCGAGGAAACCCTTCCAAACAATTACAAAGGAGGCCAAGACGATCGTTTTGAGTCATACATCGTTAGATTCCACCGGTGGGATCACTATGGAACACTCCCACAACCCAAGAGGTGTGCAAACCCCCAGGGGGTGACATATGGAGCTTCAAAGGTCGGATCTTCAGTATGACAGTCACCAGGATCATCCTTGAAGTCAGGGTGCTTCTTTTGAGACAGTTTCCAATCCATTCTGACAGGTATCACCATCAAGGCGAGTTTTTCAGTATCTGCAACAGTTATCGTGAGCTTCGGGACTGCGTTTTGTCAATCTATTCGTGCATGCACATATCGGCCTTCATTCTTCTAATCAAGGGTATTTATTGTTAGTTGATTTGTATTCTAGTGATGATCCATGAGATATAATTGATGACTAGTATATATTCTTTCAGCTTATTATTGCATTTCCTGATTTTTCCTCATTATATATATTAGTGATTTGTGTTGTCCTTTCTTTCGCATGCATTATCTTTATACTGCTAAAACACTTAATGAATGAAACACGCATGCGAAAATCACCAAGCATGTTCACACATTAACTCAAACACATCCAAAAACCCCTAGAGTATCAAACTTCAGTGATAAAAGAATAGTTCAGCAGTATATATCCAGATCAGTTCGATCGGGGATATTTCAGTGGTATCAAAGTTGGTTTTCCTGCTAGCCGAATGGGAAAATCAGTGAGGAGTTATTTCAGTTTGTTTCCACTAAATTTTAGAGGTGATAACTTGCACTTATACCTTCAGATGCAATAGTAGGGAGGAAAGTTCAGATCAGATATGGAGGACATCATGAGGAATATTCGTAATATGCTTGCACAGGGGCGACAACAATTGCGACAGATTATGGAAGGCCTTCAAAAAAATACAGGGATCAATGGATCTAATGAGGAGTTTAAAGATTGCTTGAGGGAGTATCAGGAGCTTGGTCCAGCATTTCATACAGACAAGTCATTCAAGGATTTTTACACCATCAAACATCCTGAGTGGTATGAACCCCAACTATCAAGGGAAAAGAAGGGGAAGGTGCACATTATTGAGGTACACTATGACAGTGAGGATGAGGAGGTGCATGAGAATGCAACCACATATGCCTATTTAGAGTAGTCAGATGAGGTTAGTGAATCCTACGCATCTGAGGGATAGTTGGATGGACATGATGATAGCGCATGTTCTTCATCTTCTATACTAGGCAGTGTTGAGACTTCAACACTTCATCATAGTGATGACACGTGTGAGGATTCATATGTGTGGGCACTTGGATGTGATGAGATTAAGTGGTTGGATGACCAACCCTTGGGTATAGACATGGCTTCTAGGAAGTCATGTATGGAGGATGATGAGCTTTCTATGATGAAAGTGACATGTTCTTTATCTTCTTAGACACCTATGATAGCCATGACACATGAGGATATCAGTGGCATTCCTGATATGGTGGAGGAGCCATGTGTGAGTATTGTACACCAAGGACATATGGATTTTCAAACCCAAGAGGAGAGACATGACTTGGAGAAAATTGACCTTACACATACCTACTAGTATGGAGAGAGGGAGTCACATCTTTTGGAGATTCCATTGCTAGATCAGGTTGTGGAGACTGACTGTTTGATAGGATACTCACTTTTAGGACCAGTCCACAATGATGAGGGTGCACTCTGCATGGGTTGGGATGACCATATCTCATGTTTGGAAACATCTGTATGGGATCCAGATGCATATGACATTACCAGAGTGAGTGCACAAGAGGATACAACTACCCATATAGGATACAGTGTGATTCAGATGGGGGTATCAGTTGGTGATGGTGTGCAGTGGCATACAATAGGACTCAGTAACACAATGGACAGGAGGCAGTTCATTGCCTTATCTTTTGAGGAGTGTGTTGTTGGGAATTCCATTATTAACACTAGCAATGAGAGGCATGAGTTTGAGGTTGTGATCAGGAGTCATGACACTTGACAAGACAGTTGAGAGTTAGTGAGGGCATGGTCATGGCAACCACTAGATGCATTAATGATACACACGCATTGGTGGTAGGTTATTGTTGGAAGGTCTCTATGGCACATGATAGTTCAGATAGGGGACTTTCCATTGATGAATTCCATACACTCAGGGAGAGAGTGACTCTGATGAGGGTCGACTACCAGCAATTGTTTATGGATAGAGATTACATATTGGAGGTTGGCACTGAGGGAGAAGGAGTTTGAGGTGGACCGACTCACTCAGGAGTTGGCGAGCACACAGGGATTCTAGGAAGGTGCACAGACAACCCTTCAGGAATCATGGTTCATATTAGAGGAGCTCCTTAATGAGACTAGTCGAGGATCCACTACATCTATCTCAGCAGAGAGCTAGATGTATGCTTCAACTACTTCGCCAGAGGATGTTGGTGGGTTGGTGGGTTGGTAGAGGAACACCAGTTGATGGAGGTGCATGAGGGGCACCCATGATCACTGATGGATATGAAGAGATGTGACCAGGAGACGTTGGAGGATATCTATGTGTCACAGGGACCACTATTCATGAGGGGTTCTGAGACAGTTGGTATTACACATACACATGGGGATTCCAGAGCTAGGGGCAGTTATGAGAACACTTTCATTGGTGTTTCAGGATTGGATGACATCCATATAGAGGTTGACCCAACAATACACCTTGGATACATGATGATGCAGAAGTATATAGAGGATTGCATGAGTATATAGGGGCATATGATGATGAGATTTAGTTCATATGGGCCTGCAGAGGTGTACAGTGGGATTCAGGGGGACGCATTGGATTGTAGGGATGAGACATACTTAGGGGAGCATGGAAATTCCTCTCCCTTGCAACAGTATATAGGTCTGGGAGATCACCTTCATAGTAGCAGCAATTGCATTAGTGATGATAGATGGAGAGTGATTGACCAACAGTTTATGGAGTTACCTAATGTTGTACCTGATGGTGGGAGTTTACTGATGAATACAGGCGATTATTTACCATGGGTGCCGATGGACGAGATTTTGGTCAAGTTCTTGGTATTGACCAAAGAATGTGATACTTCCCAGTGCTACAGTGGGTTACATATGTTTCAGTTACTTTTTTCTGATGCTCTCATCATTGACGACAACATAAGGGGAGATAGACAATGGCATGGGACATGGAGAGTTGGTAGGTCGAGACCACCTGAAAGGAGTGTCATTATTGCATACAGTAGGATAGAGGTGGATCATCAGAGACATACAGTTGAGACATTGGGCGTGATGGTGATCATCTTAGGCCATGGGATAGCAGATATCTCAAAGGGTGACACAGATTCAGATTCTCATTGGGATGAGGATGGAGGGCTTTCGACAGTTATCAGTATGACACATGAGCAGTTAATGGAGATTGGAAGTGATGAACTTTCAATTTTTCCATGGGATTCTGGAGTCCATTTGGTTAGTGGATTTTTTCATCTTATGATGGACCAGGTTGCGCTAAAGAGCAACATACTTCACTCTTGGATGGTTTTGAGAGGGCTTGCAGGGACTTGTTCTATGTGGTGAGACAGGTTCTCCCTATTGATACTCATGATCGAGTATGGAGGCGGTTGGACAGATGTTGACTCCACATAGATACCTTTACAGGTTCAGCTTCTTGAAAGCATGCCCAGTTTTCAGAGGTATTTCAACATGAGGATCCAGGAGTGGGGGATCCAGTATGTATACTTTGAGCAGACAGTCGTGGTCAGAGTAGTGGAGTGTCCATGTGATGGTCCCCGTCAAAGGCTAGGATGGGACCCTGGGATTACAGGGCTGGACATTTCATTGACTGATGGAGATAAGGGGATCTTTGCAAGGGGGAGTCACTTTGAATTTCCAGTGAACTTCAGTATTGGGGGGAGCACTTCACTTGTTGGTGATTCATTGAGGTCTTGTAGTACCTCACTATGGCAACAACATGTTCAGTCGATGAAGGTCGTGTTGGGTTGGTACGTTCTTGGAGGATAGACTCATTTCGGGTTGAGACAGTGTGTTATTTGCATGAGACTCATGGTATTGATATGTTACAGGACTATATTTCACAAGGCATCGCCATTCACATTCTGATATGGGATCTAGGGATTGGAGTTCTTGGTAGTTCAACATTTGATGGAGTTGAATTTCGAGTAGAGTGGTTTCTCAGGGAGTTGACTGTGATTCTTTGGCCATTGATCATTCTACTCATTAGGAGCATGTGGGTGTCATGTGTGGTGAGAACTTGGAGAGGCCACATATTGAGGGGAGTCTACCTTGTGTCACACAGGTGGATATGGGGCACCGATATCATTTTAGTTGGATTCAGTTATTGCTTGAAGATAAGCAATAATCTGGCAGGGAGGACTGTAATGTTCCCATTTTGGGACATTAAAACATTACAGAGTGTTATGCCTATTAGAGTAGCCAGATAGGGGTGATAGAGACTTTGAGAGATATTGAGGAGTTTTATTAGGCCCGACTTGCATCATTCATGATTAGGATCCATTCCACATAGCTTGTCTTTGGTTTCGTTGCATTCCGACGATTTTCATAATTTTGAGTTATTATGGGTCATATCTTAATTAAATTCGTTGAGAAGGTCATAATGGACATATTACTTGGAGAAACCTCTTAGTGTAATATCTCATTGGAATCGAGAGGAAGAGCATTACAGGATAAGATGATGAGAAGTGACTTTCAGTGGCCAGAGAAGCCATAAGGATGGATAAATAACTTTTTAGAGGTAAAAAGGTTAATTAATTAATTAATTAAGTGATTTAATCAAGGAATAATAAAATAAAGTAAAATTCACTTGGAGGGAAAAGGTCAACAACAAATTAGGGTTTCATGGAGCTATAAGGAAGGGTAAAGCAACCTAATTCAATATTATGTTATGATTTGATGTTGAGATATTTACAAAGGAGGAGGAAATTGACCCCCTTGTTGTTTTGTGGATTTCTGGAGGAAACCACCACCATTGATTGGTTTTGGTGTTGAGAGAAACACCCTAGCCTATCAGAGATACCATCCAGGTATTTCACCGTGCATTTTAGGGATCATGTTCAGTGACTACACATCTCAGCCAGTGAAGGCGCAAGGTTTAGAGAGAGGGTTAGTGTGGCCGCCCAAGACATATCAGTATTTTGCATATTCCTTTCGGCCCATTTGAGAGCTAGCCAAGGAGCATCCTTTGAGCCATCATCCATCAGTTTATAACAGTGGAATATCCTAGAATACAACAAACAATCAGTTAAGGCGCAACTCTTGAGGAAGCACATTTGGGGTTCCAGGGGGTATTCCAGAGCAGATATGAGGAAGCCCTTCTAACCCATTACAAAGGAGGCTAGGACAATCGTTTTGAGTCATACATCATCATATTCCGCCAGTGGGATCACTAGGGCACACTCCCACAACCCAGGAGGTGTGAAAACCCCCAGGGGATGACATCTGGAGCTTCAGAGGTCGGATCTTCAGTCCAACAGTCACCAGGATCAACCTAGAGGCCAGGGCACTTCTTTTGAGAAATTTTCAAGTTAATTCCTATGGGTATCGCCATCAGGGTGAGTTTTCCAATATCTGCAGCAGTTACCGTGAGCTTTTGGACTATGTTTTGTCGATCTATCCGTGCATGCACATATCAGCCTTCATTCTTCTGATCATGGGTATTTCTTATTAGTTGATTTGTATTCTAGTGATGATACATGAGATCGAACTGATGACTAGTATATCTACTTTCAGCTTATTATTGTATTTTCTGTTGTTTCCTCATTATATATATCAGTGAGTTGTGTTGTCCTTTCTTTCGCATACATTATCTTTATACTACTAAAACACTTAATGAATGAAACGCACATGAGAAAATCACCAAGCATGTTCACACATTAACTCAAACGCATTCCAGAAACCCCCAGAGTATCAGACTTCAGTGATAAAATAGTAGTTTAGCAGTAGATATCTAGATCAGCTGGATCAAGGATATTTCACACCAGTGCGTTATTTTGTATAAACGCATCGGTACCCCAATATTTTAGGAATGACCCGGTGATTTTGGTGTAATGTAGGCATCAATGCTTTATGTTTGAGAATGCATCGGTGCGTATAGACACTAAAGAGCATCCACTAGAAAAACACCCGCTACAACCTCCACCCACCCAGTTTGTTTTAGTTATAATGAAGTTCCATTATAATCTCCGCAAAAACATCTGCTACCAAAAACATATGTTTTTGCGGAGTTTTTTTTGACAAATTTTGTCAATTTTGTAACACTAAAAACCTCCGCTAGAGGGTCTTTTCCTTGTAGTGTTCATTTACAACTACCACTCTTGAGAAGGAAATATCAGTATTTGTCTTCATTTCTACCCTCCAAGGGAAGAT
>ML849242.1:0-20486 GCA_009831015.1 Picea engelmannii
GATGCACTTTTTTGTGGTACAGGTTGATGCATGGTTGATGCATGGTTCAAATTTATTGGTACAGGTTTACAGTGGTATATCTCACAGTGATACTGTGACAGTGGTTCCATCATTCTACTTCTACTTTAGGGTGGCAGGACAAGGCAAGGACAGGTGGTTGTAGCCACCTTCCGGTTGTAGCTAGAGAACATTGGGGGTTGTAGCCTCCTTCTGGTTGTAGCCAGAGATTTGGGGAGTTGGAGCTTCCCTCAGGTTGTAGCCTGAGAAAATAGGGGGTTGGAGCCTCCTTCCAGTTGCAGCTGGAAAACAAAGGAAGTTGGTGCTTCCAATGAATGTAATTCTTCAAGAAATATAAGAAAAATCATTTCGTGGTTTTCTCCCGATTTGGGTTTCCATGTCAAACACTGGTGTATTGTGTATGTGTGTGATTGTTTATTTATTATTGCTCATTATTGGATAATAATTCTACATTGATATAACATTTGAAGAAAAAGGATTATAATTATGTTATTATTGATTCACCCCCCCTCTCAGTAATCCAACAAGAAGAAGGAGCCCACAGCTCCAATTCCCCCATGCGTCCAAACCCCTTGCATGCTATGTGAGAAAGATGGACACCAAACCAACAACTTCCCATCTCTACTAGAGTTACGGAATTTGATTCTACTCAATCAAACTCCCTCAACACTCACCACTATAGCCAGTACTACCGCTACCACCCCCCATTCAAGTAGTAAAGGGTTGCGAACCAAATTCACTTGCGCTATATGTTCATAATGTGGCCATTATACCCACCATTTCCCAGCACTGCCACACTTTCGGTAGACATTAGCTGCAGTACGCCAAATCTTCCAGAGCGAACCCAGTCCAGCTACGTCATCCCTACCAAAAATCACTGACATTCATTTTTTCACAACTTCAATCAATGAATGTATGAGATGCCCTTGCTCTATATGTGAATCCTTAGATCATTTTACATACCAATGTCCTATGATCATTGAATACAGGAAACGCCAATTGACCCTGCTTCAAAGACCCACCGAATCGATAATTGAACTTACCTCGTCACTAGAGGTTCTTCATGTCATTTCTCCCGAACCCGAGGTCCTTCCAACGCCTCCATGGTTCTTGGATGACTTATCTGAGGATTCACCCCCCAATCCCCCCAACTCTCCCGCTCATTTCCCTATGAAAATTCTACATCCAACTACCATGGGTACTCCTCAGTACTTCGATATTTGGTTTATGTCGAGCGAACCATTGAAAATTTCTTGGGTCATTCCCCCTGCTTCTTCATCACCAGGGGGTGGCCACATGACAACAATCACCGATATAACTCTTCATGACCCCTTGTATTCCTACCAATTCCACTATGACGAGGAAATACTAGAAGAGTTAAACAACCCTGACTACCCATGGGATGCGCTACATCACCATGCACTCTTCTTTCCACTGGAAGCCTCCATGCCTCCTAACCAACACCCCATATACGCAGTCGAAACCAAGGATTTTATCCCATCAGGGCCTATCGATTGTTCAAAAACCCCATTCCTTCCCCTGATTCTTTTGAAGAAGGCAACATGGCCAACATTTCCCGGACCATTAAAATCGACATTCCATCAAAAATGGCGTTGTCAAGGAAATCACCATTGGAGCCACTTGCACTCCTCAGGAAATCACCGCCTATAAATCTCTCTTCCAGGAATATCGGGATATTTTTTCTTGGTCATACACAGAAATACCTGGCCCGACATTACACTAGTTCGTCAAAAACAATGACCGCTACACCCATCCAAAGTGGCGACCATCAAAGCCAAAATTGACAAATTACGCGCGGTTGTGTTCATCTACCCCATCGTCTATACATCATGGGTTTCCAACCCTATACCCATTAACAAAAAATAGGGCACTATCCACATCTGCACGGACTTTCGTGATCTCAATCACGCATGTCCCAAAGACAACTTTTCAATGCCTTTCATTGATCAAATTATCGATGACTGCGAAGGCCACGAGGCTCTATCCTTCATGGACTGTTTCTCTGGTTATAATCAAATTCAAATTCACCTAGCTGATCAGTACAAAACCTCATTCACTACCCCTTGGGGTATGTTTGCATATTGTGTCATGCCTTTTGGATTAAAGAATGTTGGCACAACTTTCCAACGGGCTATGACATACATTTTTCATGATCTGGCTCATATCATCCTCGCATACTTGGACGACCTCACAGCTCGATCCAAGAAATGCACCCAACATCTTGATGATTTACGAATCATCTTCCAATGGTTTCATCAGTACAACATCCGCTTGAATCCCCTTAAGTGCATTTTCTGCGTCACCACGGGGTGCCTCCTCGGATTCATCGTTTCCCAAAGTGGTATTATCGTGGACCCCCTCAAAGTCCAAGCTATCACCGAAATTCCACCTCCCTGGAATTTATGTCAACTCCAGAGCCTCCAAGGCAAGGCTAACTTTCTACGATGATTTGTCCCAGACTACGCCACTCGCGCACATGGTTTCCTTCACTTACTATGTCATGACATCCCATTTTACTGGGATGACCATGCCCAACAATCATTTGATGATATTAAAATGACACTCTCCAATGCCCCTTTAATTAGTGCACCTAACTACAATCGCGACTATATCCTCTACATATCAGCATCAACTATTTCAGTAGCAGAAGTTCTCATTTAGCCAGGTGATGACAATCGTGAGCATGTCATTTATTACGTTAGTAAAAACCTCTCAGGACCACCCTTGAAGTATAAACATGAAGATAAAATATGTCTTGTAGTCGTCCTCGCAGTCTAAAAACTGCGTCACTACATTCTGCTTCGCACAACTAAGGTTGTACCAGATTTCAACCCTATGTAATACTTGCTTAGTCATCGGCAAATTAACGACAAATTTGATCCATGGATCATTATCCTTCAGGCATACGATCTTGAATTTTCAACACCCAGGAGAAAGAAATCCCTTGTTCTCACCGAACTTGTCATGGCCCTCCCCTCTGATGCAACCAATGCCCTCTTCAATACCGACTTTCCCGATGAACACCTCTTTTACATCACTTCAGACGATCCTTGGTACGACGACCTCCTCGTCTACCTCTGAACTCAAAAGTTTGGTAACCACCTTTCACGAGATGATCGACGTCGTATTTTCCACCAGGCCCCCCACTACCTCCTCATCAGAGACATCTTATACTGGCGAGGGGTCGACACCATTCTTCGTCGATGCCTGACCATTGATGAGGCCGATAGAGTCTTGAACAAATGCCACAACGATGCATGTGGGGGCCATCTTTCGGGAATATCCACTACTCAGAAGATTATCTGAGTAGGTTACTTTTGGCCTACCTTGTTTCACGATTGCATTCACACCGTGAAATGATGCGAGAAGTATCATCTTTACACCAACAAAGCCCGAGCACCACCTGCTCTTCTTCATCTAGTCATCATTGCTGGCCCTTTTTGTAAATGGGGCATCGAATTCATGACTTGTAATCCCCCCTCCAGCAATGGACACAAATACATTATTGTCGCAGTCGATTACTTCACCAAATGGGCTGAAGCTATGCCCACCTTCAACAATACCGCTGACATCGGAACACATTTTTTCTTTAACCACGTCATATCTCGATTTGGAGTACCACTCTAACTTGTTTTCGATCATGGGAAACACTTCGAGAATGATATTTTCATCGAACTCTCATCTCGGTTAGGATTCTCCCACGAGTTTGCCTCACCATATTATCCTCAATCTAATGGACAGGTCGAAGAAATTAATAAGGTCCTCAAGACCATGTTACAGTGCACAATTAATAAACATAAGACCAATTGGCATCATATGTTATTTTCTGCGCTATGGGATGACCGTATGGATGTGAAAATAGCTATTGGTTTCACACCATTTCATCTAGCCCATGGGGTTGAGGCCACTCTTCCCATCGAGTGCAAAATTACCACCTTACGCACCGCAATTGAGCTATTACCTGACACTTCTCTAATGGAGCAGCGCTTGCTGAACTTAGAGTCCCTGGATGAAGATCGTCGATCTTCATTACAGAACAATGAGGCAGCTAAAATATGATCAAAGGCTACCTTTTATCGACATGTCAACCTTCGCTCATTTCGTGAAGGTGACCTCATCCTTGCTTACGATATCGCTCATGATACCTTTGGCCATGGAAAATTCGAGTCACTATGGCATGGCCCATACATTATCCAACATTGCCTCACCAAAGGAGCATACATCTTGGCCTCTCCCGAAGGCCTCTCTCTCAAAGAACCCGTTAACGGGTTATACTTAAAGAAATTTTATGCTTAAACGTAGTCATTCTACTTTAGGTTATTTCTTTTATAGTGTTTTTAATCTTTTTTTTTTTTTCCATCCCTCACGTCTAAACTATCATTTGTGCTATTGATAGATGCTTCCTCCATCGGCCTACCACATCAGTTATGCCGACGATGCCAATCGTTGGACACAAAATATCGCTTCGGCTGCTTGGGCTCTCTACACCCCCTCACATGAAATGCTCCATTCGAGCGGCATATGTTTGGGTTCAGCGACCAACAACCAAGTTGAATACACTGTCGTCATTGGCCTCCTGGCTGATGCCCAACATCATCGTATTCGTCACCTTAGTGTCTTTCTCGACTCTCAATTAGTTGTTCTCCAGCTCAACAATGTGTACCGCGTACGCGATCCTTGCCTCTTTCACAAATACCCGCAGGTTAGACTTTTAACTCGACATTTTGATTCCATTACATTTACACATATTCCAAGATAATTGAATCAAATTACAGATAACTTAGCTAATATTGTGTTAGACTGGCATATATCACATCAAGCTACCTCTACACATACATAAACACATCAACAACCTGTCACAACATATATATATTAGACATCATCAACACATTAACAAAACACATGTAAACACCACATAGATCTCAGAATGTATACTCATGTATATATAAAATGGTCCCCAGTGCCATCCAAATGTTTACATACAAAAATACAAGTATCTGTAGGCTACTGAAGCACCTCGGTACAAAATGGGCTCACCAACCTATATACAAAAATACAACAATACATAGAGCACCACTCAAGGTGCCTCTAGAGCACCACCTCCTGCCCTTCCCTCAGGCAGTGGTCCCCCACCCACTACTGGTCCCTCCTGCCCCAGAGGTAATCATCAGGTCATTGCAGCACCTGCTACTTCTACCCGTCGTACCATGGCCCACCATGGCAGTGGAATCCCTACACACTACTCTAGGATGCCCTCATCCTAGATGCGAGACCACATGCCCTCAGGTACGCCCTGTAGCACCACCTCCAGGCAACGATGTATGTCCTCAAAATCTACTCCGGCATCTGCCGGAGGAGCATGTGATGGCCTGGCACCAAGGTCATCAAACCGGGGTCTCCTCACTGTCTCTTAGGATCAGCTAGTCTCGCCTCTATGTCCTCACGCCGACGTCTCTCTCCAACTTGCGGCCCTCCCCACAGCGGTCTCTCTGGCTCTTGACGAGTCGACACTCTCTGCAACTCAACCTTGCACCCACGAGGTACCACATTTTCACATACAAATACGCAACAGGTAGTATCACTATATATATCATATACATATGTCATGCTATCTCAAAAAACATATATATAAAACTCATCAACATACCTCGACAGTCAAAAACCTCCCCTGGCGGTAACACCATGTCCGGATCCTCTCGGAAGTCAACACCAGCATAGGGGAACTGTAATATCACCTACGACATCTGTCGCCACACCTGCATTGCCTCAGCTGTGAAGAAGTGGCTACCCTCACCACCACCGTGGTGAAGAAAAATAGTCGACCACCGCTTTAGTCACGGCTCTCGTGCCCTAGGCGTACCCAATAAAATCCTAGGGTGCAACATAGGCACCCTCTCCAAAAACCAGGCCACTAGGATGGACCCGAAGGCAAACTCTCCTGTATCTGTGGATCGACAGTGGTCCAGCTTCCCTACCATCCTGTCATGCAGCGTAAGCCCCTAGGCGAACTGCTCACCGACCAACACCCTCTCCATCACGCACAGTTGACCACCACTGAACGACTGCATCGCAAGAGACCCATACACTCTCATAATCATCGCTACTATACAGCAATGCGCAAGGGCATCCATCGCCCCAATGCTCACAACAATGCCAGACATAAAGTTCACCCCCGAACAATACCTCCGACCAACTGTCACTAGCACCACTTCCATCGGTAACACCGGCTTCGCCGGTAGGGGCGTTCCCCAAAACGGGAGCCCAGTCAAAAAGTATATATCCTCCACCGCAGTGAAGGCAATCTACTCTCCCTACACTATGAAACAATGCAGGTCTAGACTCCACATCCGGATAAGGAACTGCATTAGATACTCCTGCACCCATATCAACGGGCACTCAAAGAACTTCAGCAGCCCACAGGCTTCCAAAGTCGCACGTACCCCCGGCTCCTCAACAGCCACGACATCTCTCAGTTGGGACCAATCCCGCTCTCACCAACCAATTGACATCATGCACAATGATCGCCTGCAACCACATAAAACAGTCCTAATTCATCCAAATGGACCATAAACAACATTAAAAATATAAGTTTTTACACCCGTCAACCTTGCCTCCAAGGCGTGGTTGTTTAACCCACAGACGCGCACACGTGCGTGCCTGTTCACTCCACAGGCGTGCACGTATGTGCGTCTGTTCACTACATAGTCGCGCCCTCAGGCGCACCTGTCCATCCTTCAGGCACGCACGGGTGTGTGCTTTCTCAACATACAGGGGTGCCTTCATGCGCCCCTGTCACGAACACAGGCATGCCTTAAAGCATGCCTATCCAATACATAGTTGTGCACACATGTGTAGCTGTGCATCCAACAGACACACACATAGTGTGCGCCCTTGTCCCCCTTACAGGAACCCCCATGTGCACCTATCCAGTGGGTAGGCACACACTTGTGCATGCATACTTCCGGATCGCCCATGCATGTGGGGGCCCACACCCATAAAACCCCCTACACGACCCTCCGTATAGCCCCTGCCCAAAAAAGGAAACCCTAATTCTATGTAGGATGATCAGACCACTAACCTGAAGCTGACTGGTCCTCGATCAGATGCCTCATCCTCCCAGAATCTCCAAATCTCCTCTGAATACTTCTCGTCCAGTCACTATAGTAGCAAGTACAAATGAGGTGGCAATGTGGACCCTACAACTATATATAGGCATTTTCGCCAAACTTCCACTCACCATTCCGGGAGCTCCGGGTGTCCATTTCTCGATCCATCTTCAACCATGGGATCAACATCCCATCATCTACATCACGACAGTCCCTGGGCCTCTTTTCATCCTGAGCCCCTGGGATGCCATTTTTTCATACCTTGACCAGGTACACATGTGCATATTCAAAATTATCAAATAAATTCTCATATGTTCGATTCTCTTCAGATATTGTTCACGTCGGGTATTTGGTTTTCATGTGTGCAGGTACTTGGTCATCATACATCAACACAACCCCTTTAGGTATATACTCAATACTGACATGTAGTCATTCCCTCTAAATCTTACTTGCATCTCCAGTCACACCCTCTGAGATTTGCCTCTAAGATCCCCATTTCCGGCTCTGCAGTACCAACACCTCCATTTGCATATTCGGTACTATCACCCAGTAGCACTCTTACCCACATGAGTTGTCCCATTCATAGCACCCTTTTGCGCCTTTGAAACTCATGATGCTTTTCAAAACCCTTTAGGGATGGGAGTCCTAATAGTCTTACATCATGTCGCGAATCAGCCACATACTCTTCTCCTCATTTTACTAACTTTCCCAATGGACTCCTAGTTATCTCTTCACAGTTCTATTTTTTGACTACACCTCCACAGTATCCTGAACCCTCCATTTCATCCACAATCAGTTTGCTCATATGCAAATTTCCCTTCATTTCACCTACCTCATACAGAAACCCACCCATGGGGCCCCCACCCTCCACCAATTCTCCAAGAAATTTGTGCCCTACCTGGGCCAACCATATTACATTGGGGCACCCATTTTTGTATTTGTACACTTATCTCGAATTATTCTTTATTTATTGTACAAACGCCTTTGTTTCCAGTCGTTACATTACCTTTTTGTTATCACCTTTAGCGACCTTCTTCCCTTTTTGGCAAACACAACCCATGTCACCCTTGGTTGGGCACTCTTTATCATCTAACCTTATTGACATCATCCATATCCTCTGAGTATCCCATAGACCACTTACCTCTGCCCTCTGAGTTTATTCACTTTGTCCCGCCTCTGGCACAACTTCGCCCACGTCTTGTTGTCCCCCTGACACTCGACTTAGTTGAACGGTTGCAGCCACTTATACTTCACATATACCCCCAACCAAGGGTAGTCTTGAGTCTTTCGACATCTTGACTTCATCCATGTACCCCCTCAAATTCCTAACCTCACCTAGTAGATTTCACGAAGCCCTTTGCTTCTGGGAGTCGTGTCCCCCTTTTGTCGACATTAACACAGTTTTCCAGAAGGGCGACAGTATCTTGATTCTCATTACCTATCCAATGAGAGATCTCAGACAGCACAGGGAGAACCACAATTGCTCCTTGTTGTCATTGACCCCCATAACATTTGATGTCAACACTTTCTCATGTTATGGTGGGTCTTACTTTGCGACCATTGCAGTTAGTTCTTATACTTGCCGAAGACATCTAAACTTGGTTGGGCTATCAATGCCTACAGAGTCCATGATACTTCTTACAGATGTCACTGCCTACTATTCAGAGTATGTTCATCCACAGAATTGTCTTCTGCCTTTATCATGACCACCCTTGAGGGTGCTGCAGTTGTCTACATCAACACTTCATTCCTCTTTTTTGAGTTACATGACACGAGCATGGTGCATGCCCACCTCGTTTGTACACAGTTTATTTTTTACACACCTCATGGAAGGTTGGGTTCTACAGGTTCCTTTTTCCCTCCAATGGATAGCTCTAGACAATCCCACTATTTCTCTCTCTTACAAAAACACTCTCAGTAGAAGAAACATTGATGGATTTCAGCTATACATATGCTCCTAACTTCATCCATCAGGGGGCATCTGTTATCACTGAAATTTCGTCTGCAAATGGTTACAAGAATTCAGCATCGTCAAATAGTTATGAGGTCATCCATGGACCTGAATTAACACAAAAGCATTCACAAAGGGTCAAAACTATACAACTAGTGCAAAAATTAATGGGCACTATGAAGACACAGAGCATGCGCGCACATGCGCGAAATAGAAACGCAAGATTCACGCACATGCAACGATGCACAACTTTTGTCGCAAAAAGTCGTGCACCTAAGAAATGACTCATTTATGAGAGTGGTCGGCCTCCCACCCACTTTTGGTTCAGCTTCCAAGTTGATTTGACACTCAAATCTGGACTGGATTCGACTGGGTGGCTGGTCAAAGACCTAGAAATGCCCTAATTGGCCTCTTTACACACTACAAACTAGTTGGACAATAACTCAAAGGAATGCTATAAAAAGGCCATGGATACACTTCATTTTTCAAGGAATTCATAGCAAAGTTATGCTGCCATTATTCTCTTGAGGAGTCTTCTATCCTTGCCAAGAGTATACTTGCATCATTGCATTGGGCAATCCATCTCACCCCTTGAGTGGATTAGCAAAGAATTCTTTCACCATTTTCATTTTCATTTTCAAGAGTTGTAAGAAGAGCTTACTTGTGGGGGTCCAAGAGACCTCCCTTGGAGGAAGAAGGGACTCATAGTCCTCTTGCTTCTCAATGTTTTCTTTCACTAATATCAGCCTTATCATTGGTGACATGGGTCTCACTGTTTATTTTGTCCTTATGTCCCTATGTTCATTAATTTAGTTGTTGTTTTATTTCTTAGTTTAATTCTTAGTAATTGTTATATGTTTCTTTCTATAACCCTTTTCCTTGCAGTTGTCCTGCTTAGCAAACCCAACTAAGATTGCAAGCACCTCTATTTTTCTCACTAAGGTGACAAAAGAGGTGCAACATAGACACTTGTGTCCCGTAACCCCCCCTGCTTCTACCTCGGGTGATACTTTGCCTGCTTCGCAGGTGTTGCTGAAAGGGTCAGCAGTTAGGGTTTTGTTGGTGCATTGTTAAAGGTGAACCCTGGGTATTCCCTTGTGCCAACAAATGGTTCTGTTGTCAGGGAACCTGAAATTGTGATTGCTGGGGACTGAAGTGAAGAAAAGAGAAGCTCTGTGTGTATATTTGTTGCTGAAGTGCATAGTACTCTACTTGACTTACAAAGATCTGTGCTAAGAAAGAAATCTGATCTGAAGAAAAGAGGTAAGATCTTGAAAGAGGTAAAGCTTTGTTATTTGAGAAGACTAAGATAAGTGAAATTTTTTGAATTTAAGTATGTTTAATAGATTTTGTCCTAGTCTGAAGGCTAGGGCACAGTTGAAAGAAAGAGTCGTTTTGATTAAATTTAATGGAAATGAGGAAATATATGTTATTCCTATGCATAGAAAGAATTTTTGGACTAATAAGTGGATGCAGGAACCTAGAAAGATTTTTTGCAGATTGCAGGTCCAACACTGTGATCCTGGTGCGTAGTACAGAAGAGGTTGAGGAACACTTAAAAGAAAAGGAGGATTGAAATTTTGTTATAACTGCAGAAGTCCAGGACATCTTGCTAAGGAATTCCCTAGCGCATGTCCTATTTGTCTTTGTTGTAAGATTATTGGCCATGAAGTTGAGGATTGTCCAAGGATGATTGCTAAAGTTGAATAGATGAACATGAGACAAGAGAACTATGATGAAAGTCAAGAGACTAAGGGAATATTAGAGAAAGAATCATAGGAAATTCAGACTACATTAGTACAGTTGAAAGAAATGATGGATTTTCACAAAGATATTAGTTTACCAGATATCCTGAAAGTAAAATAGCTCATAAGTACAAGAATAGAAGACTTTGACATAGACTGTGTCTTAGATGAGGAAATACAAGTGAATATTATGACAGAAGGAACTTGGAAAATTTTTGGAGAGCCTACTATGGTACAATCTTTGGGAATGATAGGCTTGTTTAAAGGAAAGATGATAACCTTATGTGGAAGAGTTACTAATGTACCTATTATTGTTCATGGAACATCGATTGAAGAGGAATTTGAAGTCATTAAGTTTGTTGGGGACAACACCCCCTTCCCACTTTTACTAGGTAAGAATTGGATTGAGACGGATCGGATTAGAAGGAAAGTAGAGGAAGAAGCTATAGAAAAGAAAAACAAGAACTAAAGGATTTCATAGCTAGAAAAATAGACCGACTAATAGAATAACGAGAGGATAAGTTGAAGAAACAGGAACATAAGGCAAGAGAATTAGCTGTAAAGGTTGAAAGAACGCAAGAAGGCTTGAAATACCTATCCATTCAAGAAAAAATTATATCCACCAAGGAAGTATTAAGAGAATGGATATTGAATTCAAACCCTTTGAGGGCACATCAATAGTGCGAAGTCACTATGCTGGGAGAAGATAAGAATGGAAAGAGGATCCCAGAAACATTTAGAGAGATCAAAATCATAGGAAAGAAGGCAAGGAAGCTCAATAAAAAGAAAGCTACGTTGGAAAAGTTGTAGGAAGCTACAGAGACCAGATGGAAGAATTCACAGACTGGAACCTCACAGGATCTGAGCCTCGCTGGAACAACAGGACCATGCAGAATGGGACTTCTCCCTAATGAAGTTATATGGCCATTGGAGGTGCCTCGACCATTAGAACGATGCTCTAGAATGGTTAGAAAATGCATTTATGGGCAGATGGATCACTTTTGGGATGTTGAGACCTTGCCATAATAGATAGATCCACATTAATGGAAGTAGTCCTGGCCATTGGAAGAATCTGTTACAAGGCCCTGCTTATTTAACTTGTCGAACGTTGAGCCGAGACCACTTTTCGCTACCCGTGATTAACTGAGCCAAGAAGATAATTGATTATGTGTTGAGCCGTGTTATCAAAAGCTAAACCTCACCATTCATTTGTCTACCCTGCTTGTTCATTTGTCTACCTCGACCTATCTATTTAAAAGTGAGAATGTTGGGCGAGCCCACTGAATTGGAGAAGTCTGTCGAAGAGGTTCTTAGGAAGATCATGGATGATAGATAGTTATTTGAAGGTGTCCAGGAATTGTCAACTAGGGGACTGCAGGCTTCCCCTTCGACTAGATATCATTCTAGTCATGTCATCCCCGCAACTGAGCAACGAAGTAAGCATCACGATGATCTGGCTAATGTGAAGCAAATCCCATCGATCCTATCAGATTACATCCCTCCTTTGGCTAGCACCATTAACCATGACATCATCCCACTAGATTATGAGTACACCTTGTTCACCATGTATATTCTGAAAGGAATATGCGTAGTCGGGAGTTAGTTAGCACAGATCCCACTACTGAAGAACAACGATTTCAATCTAGGTGACAGAAAGAACTATGCTATTCTAGCACCCCACTGCTACTTAACGAAGTCAACTAGGAAGAAGCCTCACCTCATCTCGCAGACATGGATTAAGGGATTGAAACAGTCCACTGTGCTGAATGTGATGAATATTCCCCATTTTGGCCGTCACTAGGAGGTTAACGCTTGCATTAAACTCCTCTTGTCATGCTATCATGGAGGATAACTGTGTCTCGACCGGAGGATTACTGTGGATCTGGCACTGATCCACTAGATTATAGGATTAATCATGCAGGGACCTGACCCTCAACATTTTTATCCAGGGAAGGTCTCATACCGCTCCTTGGCACAACATATCAAGGAAGCTTACAATGAAGTCGAGAAAGGAAAGAGAGGTTACAAGGTAGCCTTTATCCAGGATGGTGCAGTGCACCTCTCTTGAAAACTCATAGATGGAAAGCTCGTAAGGAAGAAATTCCCCACACAGGTCACTAGGTTCGTGGTGGACCTCGTAGGAAAATGTGCAGAGGGAATGTAGATGAACTAGGTGAGTTACCTCATCAATGAACTAGAGAAGGATTGTCGCGAAGGCCAGGATTTGGGGTATGAATTCTACTTCAGTTGGCTGATTGTTTTGATCACATTTGTCACTCGGAAAATTCCTGAAGGAGATACATTTTTGGATATTGAACCATCAGAGTCGTTGGCTGCTAGGTTTTCTACCTTGTGGTACACCCACGACATGACGAAGCAATGGAAGTCCAATGTTGTGTTCCATGCATACTATCAACAATTGAAGGTTTCCATCAAGTAATTTCTACACATGACACCGTGCACCCTGCACCAGTACAGATCTATAGCAAAGTTCTGCGCATATCCGCACTTCATCTATATCACTGTGCGCAGAGATGAGAACAAGGAATAGTTATAGTCATACTATAAGCTAACAAATGAATACATGGAGCAGATCATGAAGGAATGGCTGGAGGAATTCCTTTTACCTATCGCCATGCAGAACTCTCTGACACTAACACCATAGGAAGCCCCATGGTCACCCAGGTCGAGCATGTCGAATAGTCCAGTGGGACAAAGAAGAAGAAAAAGTAGGAAGACGTCTAGGATATAGAGACCGATGAGGAGGACAATGCCTCTGAAGAAAATGGATTTGTCTCACTAGGAGGAGGAGAAGACAAAGCAAATGGACAAGAAGGAGGAGATGAAGGAGAAAAAAAGAAAGGAGGAGGTGAAGCTACCACCCCTCCACTTGAGGATCCCCCTATTGGGACAACAACACCACGAAAGAGGAAATTCTCTCCAAAGAAACCTTCAGCAAGAAAGAAGATGCATGATAATAAGCCCTAGTTGGAGGCCACCCTCACGAAAGACGATATCAGTCTGGTCCATGGAGCTATGGAGGATGCTTCCAAGGAAATCTTGTAGAGATATAGAGTGAAGTAGGAAGAGTTATATGGAAGGGTCAAGAAGGAACTAAAGTAAGTATAACAATCTATTCATTTGGTCTGCGCAGTACCTACTGTGCCTTCCACGACATAGATTGCAGAATTGGGGGATGAACCAGCCCAATTGAGAAGACTTGCAGATGCGATAGAAGATTGACTTCAGAGAATCTAGGAAGAGAAGGAGAAGGCTACAGAAGCCTTGAAACAATAGAAGGATGAAGCCTTAGAACAATTATGAGTAGCACGGTATAGTCTAATCACCTATGAAAGTGAGAAAGAAGAATTCTAGGTGATGATCCAGGAGGAAAAATCCCAACTACAGAGAGAAAAGGAGTAGATTCTCACAGAGTGAACCATAGTCAAAGATGTAGTGAGTAAAGAATACCATTCTGTGCGAGGCTTGGCACAGGTGGAACATGAGTCGATCAAGGCTCAAGTAGTGAAGCTCGCTAAGATCATCCAATAGCTTCAAGCCAGGATAATAGAATTAGAGGCTCAAGCAGTGTCGAGCACTCTATAGGAGGTGCATGACCAGAGGGAGGAAGCCTCTAAGAACATAGTTTTAAGAATCAGATCCCTCGCATCAGAATGAAAAAACCGAGTGATAGAAGCGTGCAGACATATGAATGCCTCGCAGAATATCCAGAGCTAAGGAAACTGGAAGCGCAGTTACAGGAGGCACAACAACATGCATTTTCAGTACAGGCCTAGATGAAGATGCTCACTGCAGTTGAAAGAATGAAGAGATATCAGGAGCAGTGCACAGTGCAGCAGTAGATCACTGCCCTCTAGGGAAGAGTAATGGAAGTCATGAAGAAGCTACAAACTGTGCAGGATGAAGCCTATAATGTGTTTGAATAAATTGAAGGAAAAGGCTCGCAACTGGACCAAGTGGTTGCAAAAGTAGAACAAAACTTGGAAGGGCCTATTATAGAGCAGACGATCTAGGAGATCGTTGAGCAGGAGGCTCAAGTGAAGCAACAACTCGAGGAAACTCGAGGCCTTCGAAACAACATTGACCAAAACTGAGTGACTCGGGACGAGTCACAGGTGATTGTTGGTGGCCTATTGGCCCTCGACCAAGTTTTGAGGAAACCTTGGTCAGGTTTGGAACAATTTTTGGAATTTGACACATTGATCGAGAAAGGAGCACCCAGGCAGAGTTGAGATCATGGATCTCACTTGTTTTGCAGGCTATGAGGACCCAGTAAGGGGTTCTTTAGGGTTTTTGTAATGGGTTATGGGATGTCAGTCCATGGGGTTTACCCATGATTAGGCCTTATTGTAAGGGATTGTAAAAGTATAAATAAGTAAGAATGTATGGTAGAAGTAGAAAAGGAGTAGTCAAAAGCCTTTGGAGCTAAGTGTAAGTGGCTTGAGTAGCCTTGTGCAAAGGAACGTCTGTGTGTTAAGACTTGTTAGCTTAGTGTATTGACCTAGTTTGGAAGGAGGATCTGGCGCTCAGTGCATAGATATCCTATCCTATGTGAAGCTCGACTCTGTGGCTTGGTGCACATGAGTCATTGAATGTAAGAGATTGAATAATAATAAAAAAGACAAAGTAGTTGGTGGACCTAGCCCCACACTGGGGTGAACTACATATATCTTGTGTCTTTGGTTTGGTTTGTGTTGTGTTGTTTTATGTTATGAATCTACTCAGTGCTTTGATATTTATGTATGATAGATAGATTTGTTGATGCTTAGTTCTTTACTTGTGTTAAAGATAAATGATTGTTATATCTAACTCTGTTCTATGTGCTAAGTGACCGAAGTGCTTAATCTTTATTGTTACTGCGTCGATCTATCTTTGAGTATGTTCTGCGATGTTAATAAAGCTAGTGAACTAATGCATATCACCTTCTAAGTGTTAATAGAATACTCTGCGAAGTGTTGTTATCACAGATCTATGTCTCGGCTTGGTTACAAACACCTGCGTCCTGTAACCCCCTTGCTTCTACCTCGACAGAGAATTCTCCTGCTTCAAAGGTGTTGTCGAAAAGGTTGATAGTTAGGGTTTTGTTGGTGCATTGTTAAGTGTTGAACCATGGGTCTGCCCTTGTGCCAACACATGGATTCAAGAGAAGTTGATACACATGGTATAATTTTGAATCTTCAATTTAAGTTGGCATCTTATCCAAATATCACTTTCCCCATGGACATACTTGTCATTGATCTGTCTGATGCATGGGGTATTCTCTTATCTAGAAAGTGGGTTGCTACATTGGGAGGTACTCTTCAGATGGATTTATCATATTCTTTTATCCCTTCTTTCGAAAATTCATTTGTCAATTTCCATAGGGAGAAGGAAATGAAGTTTCATGTTGAAGATCCCAAAGAACCCATGTATGAGTTTGTTTATCATATGCATGAAATTGAAAATTATGAGATACCATCTGACTTCCTAGCACCAGTCAAAGAGAATTTCAAGGATGAGCTACCAAATGTTTGTAAAGTTTGGGAAACCATGGATTCCTTTGATGGTCGTTGTTAGTGCTAGAAGTTTCCCCTATACTGTTATAGGGTAAAGCCTAGAACATCTTCGATTATTGCAATAATTTTATAAATAAGGATGTGTTTGGGTTTTGAAAGAAGGTGGATCAGGTAGATGGAGAGAGAAAGAAAAAGAGAAATGGGCTAAATGTCGATCAATAAAAAAACCATTGGGCATGGAGTCAAGTAAACACCTTATTGATCAGAGGCAATCAACTTGTATATCAGATAAGATGTTTATATGTAAATGGGTATAAGAATAGGGAATAAATGAAAAGTAGAACACCTCATCAAACCAAGATTCTCTTTGTCAAATGGATGCAATGATACTTGAAACAAAACACATAGATCATAAGTAGTCATGGAAAAATCTTTACCGCTCGAGAATCTATCATCCATGAGCAGGCATTGATTCTCAATGTCTGTAATTCGTTCAAGTAAGACAAAAGATAGAATGTAAAACAAGGAAGATGGAAAAAAAATGTTTAGACAAGAAAATCACAATCTGATAAAACAAATTTCATATATCCCCAATGTCAGAAGTGATTACAGAAATACAATGCCTTCAGGCTTACAATAACTCAGACTGGATGCCATTTCATCAATATCTTCTAAGGCCTTACCATCAAGGGCCTCTACTCCCCCTTGATTACATTCAACACCCAGACTAAATAGCCTCTTCAATCCTGGAGCTATTACAAATTTTAAGGGATCAAATATTATCTATATACTAAAAATGGAAATCAATCTTGAATGAATGCAGGAAATCTGGAAATGATGAGGCTGCTTGACACCTTGACTGCCATCTACTGTTTCTAGGTGCCCCTATAAATTTCAGATGTGTGATTGACTATTTGAATACTCTACCACTTTTCCCTCTTCAATGGACGTTTTGACTGCCACCCTTTGCTTTACATCTCCCCTGCCACCTTGCCTTGAAATCTGGGATTTGATTTCTACTGATGGTCCTTTGTTGCGAGGTGTTTTGTCTTCAACTGCTTCCTTGAATGTTGACTCGATGCCTAAAAATATGGAAGAGAGACTAATTCTTTGAGAGGTTCAACACTTTATGTTGCTGGACATTTATCAACATCTTCCAGAAATGCTCTGTCACCTGTGAAGATGTCTTCTTGAAAATCTTGAATCTACCTGATTTCCTTCCTTCAAATCTGGAAATAATTAGAATGACCCTCTACCTGTTATTCTTGTGACTGAGATCGAGTAAGCTACAACTAATTGTTGAATATTGTTAGGTGCCGCTGCACACATGTCCCATATAAGAAAATGATGATCAACTCCAATAGAGACAATAAGATATTCATGCTTCAAATGCCATGAAACATCCTCAACTACCTTGTCATGGACCTTAAATATTTGCTTGGATCGAACACTTTCCTTCCATATGCAGCATTAATATCCCATAAGAATTTTGGGCATCATTTAATAGGTGACCTTCCTTAAGAGAGCTCCACGATAAACCAGATCCTTCATTAGTATGACCTCTCAATATCAATTCAGGATTGCAATCCCTTTCTTAAGGGGCCTCTGATGAATGCTGTCTTTGATCAAACCCATAAACATATGAGCTGACTGTCTTGGTAGCAATAACAAATGAATTATGTGTTTCTTATTAACTTCTCCTTCATGATTAATCTGGTGAACTATTTGAACCTTGGCCTCGATGGATTCGAAAACTCTAATGATATTGGTTTTAGACTGTTCGCAGGGGAATCTAGACCTCAGCTATCATCAAATAATTTGGGTTGTCCTCTTACTTTCATGATGTGGCATCTGAGATGCTCTGGATCTTGTAAAAACAATGCCCAATTCTTTCAAACTCTTCCATAGCCATAGCGTGAATAGGTAAGGCCCAAAAATAGTAGTCGAATAATTGTAGCAAAACCCAAGAACAAGTTCTCAGCAGACCATGCATATCCAAATGTCAAACCAAATGGCGTTCCATACTCATAATGAATACTATGAGACATGACTGACCATTCTAAGTGTTTCAATATTTCCCTACACTTTATTTTTGATATCCTCATCATGTCTGTGCAATCGGAACAAGATACAAGCTCTGCCAACAAAACCCTGTGACGTGGAGGCCTGTTATAGGTAGGAGGTAAAGGTTGGCATCGCTCATTTATAAAGGCATATGGATGAATAATATTATATCCTAGAAATTCTATGCAATATTCCTCTTTATGCCCAAGAAATTTATAGCATCCCAAGAATTTGTACTCAGAAAATAGAATAATATATTTCAGCCAACTCATATACTAAGAGAACAAAACACATGTTTATATATTGCTTGCTAGTAGTCTTGGCATGTGGAGCATAAGGGTGCCTTCTCCTCCTTGTGGCTTGGTCTAATTCTTCTGCACTAGCTTTGTCTTGACTTATGTGTTGTTTGTTGATCGCAGGTGCATGGCTTCGAGGACTGGGCTCAACGATTTTGCTAATAGTGATATGTGTTGTGTAGCTATGCAGGTCACATGGCACTGGAGCATTGGAGCGGGAGCTAGCCTTCGGGCTAGATTTGTTTTAAAATATAAAAACCATGTATAAGGCTGAGAGCCAACTAAAAAATTGATTAATAAATGAAGCCACAAGACGAAATTGGCTTAATGAAACCAACCATTTTTATTTTTTGGCAAAACGCCATTTCAACCAATAATCCATTATTACTCATTAAAAATCCGCCTTCTTAAAACATTTTTTTTTTAACTAACACTTTAAACTTGAAGTTCTAGGTACTAACACTTTTCGGTGCTACAGGAATAACACCATTCTTGCAACAATGAAAAAATTGAATGTTTAATATTTGGATACTAACAGTCGTTTTATTGAATAAGCTCCAAGTAAAGTTGATTCAACACATTTAGAGTCTGGATTTGGGTTGAATTTATTAGTTGGGTTAGCATTGTCAGCATCAATTGTCAGCTATTAGAGAAGTCATTTGATGGTTAGGATGAGTTGGATAGAATTTTCAAGCCATCCACTCCATATGTATTAGAGATTGGAGATATATACTTTGGTAAAGAGTATAATTTTGACAGGAAAAATGACTATAAAAATGAAAAAACAGAAAATCCTGATGATCACATCGAAGTAAATGTTAAATCATACCAAGATCTCAGGATGATAAAAATCAGAAAAGGTATTTCAAAGAAAAGAATAAATATTTTGAAATATTTGGCAGATGATATTGCTTTTGATGAGGTCAATAGAAAATAATATGCCAAGCCTTTTAAGTAAAAGACAAAGAGGATAAATTGTAAGTTTTTTCCAAAGGCACAAAGAAAAGTTTTCAACAACTCTTCTGGGCCAGTTGGATGACAAGAGATTAAATCTGCCAGTGAAAGGGATCCACCTTGATTTGGTCATCAACGCATATATTTGATGTCTTGGGGAATCCTTTGTAATGTATCTCTAACCCTTTCCTTTGTATTTTGCGTTCACATTCTTTCATATTCTTTCTTTGTAATTTATGCTCACTTTCTTCTTTTGTACTTTATCTTGTATATAAATGTATAATAGTTCGTATTCATCGTTTTGTATTATATCTTGTATATAATTGTATATTAGTTGTGCAACTTCAATTTATACTTGGTTTTCATATACATGTGTCGTTGATGTTGTTTTTGGCAAGATGTTTGTGATGTAGGAAATGTATTTTGGATTCTTGCATGCTCTTCTTTTTCTCAAAAGATCAAGTACACATCCCCATATGGAGCCATTGTTATCCACCAAGTTTCACTAGGATGGACTTGCATAAGAGCCACTAAATATTGAACAACTGCTTGTTCAAAATTCAGACTTCAGAAGTCTAGCCGATCATTATGGCCCTTTTTCAACTTTTACCACATTTCCATACCCTACGAGGAATTGTAATAAAATGACTTAAGAATGTGAATTTTTCTAAAAGGATTAGACACCAGTACTTTACTCTAGATTTTTTGTTTTAATTGCTAATTATATTTTTATCTTTAAGTGATCTATAATTTTCTAGTTTTTTCACTCAATAGCCTCCAAAGTTGGAGTAATTGTACTAGCAAATATGAATTTT
>ML849243.1:0-30696 GCA_009831015.1 Picea engelmannii
AATTCATTTCTGAGATGCTCTCGGCTTAGCAATTTAGACTATATTTATTTCTTCTCAAACCAACTCTGAATTCATTTTAAATAATTCTCTGATGCGGTATTGTGTTTCTTTTTCCTCTAATATCATGCAATTTTTATTTATTTTTATTTAACTCAGACTCATCGCCTTCCAAACTAATTCGCGCGCAACAAAATTCAACCTGTACACCCATATTTACCATGCACAACAACACCACAAGATAAATCGTGCTTCTGCGCACCTATATCCACTATGCATTTCTTCTTTGTCACGCCAATAACTTGTGCGCACTACTTTTGCATTGTGCGCCAATATCCACTACGCATAGTTTTGGTATCACACACTGATATTCCACATGAATTTTTCCCTATGCATTGCACCATGGCAAAGTTCAATATGCCCCACCATGCACAATAATTTGCGTGCACCATTGAATACATTGTTGCAAGACAACTTATACTCATACTATGCATGCACCAACCAAACTCATTTGTGTTTTGCAATACTTGTGCACGCCACGTGCACATTACTATGTGTGTGTTCACCGCGCAATGCTAAATTCAGCGTGTGCATCTGCACACAATATTCTTTCACGCGGCACCACAATTTACCGCGCACACCTTCACGCCAACATTTTCCGCGTGGTGCCAAAATTTTCCATGGACATTCTGTGACTTGAAATTTTGTCACTTTGAAATTAAGCTTCTATGAATATTCACTTCAACTGAACCTTTCAAGCCCATCCAGGCTTAGTGTTGGAACTAAAGCTTTGATACCATACTATAACATCCCTGGCCTCACACCGGTCGGGCATGCCACTCCTCAGTCGCTTTACTTAAATCTAAAACCATATTTGTAACATTCCCAGCCTTCAAAGGGCCAGGCTATACGAGGGAACACTTTCGTTCTCTCACTGCGGAGCATACTGTAACATACCCAGTATTCAACTGAGCTATGCCACATAAAAAATTTCTTCAACCTGCATGCAATTATAACATATACATACAACACTCTTGCGGAAGATTTACATATAACGTAAACAAATAATTGCATTCTCTAAATATACGATTTCATGCTAAAATAACAGTAAACACAAATATGCAACATATACAGGGAAATACTCATAAACATACAAACAATTATAATAACACATATGATAAACTGTAACATAAGCATGTAATTAACAATGCAACATGTAAATTTATCACATGATTGGTACTTATCTTGAAAATATTGCCACCAACTGCATACAGACCGTTCACAAACCTCCCAGCCTTAGACTACACTGTTCATCACTCTCAAAAGTGAGTCACCCCCGAGATGGGACTAAACTACACCCGGGTAAAGGGATTCATAACTAGGCTAAAGGCTCATAGACAAAAATAAAGACTCAGTCTCAAGTTCTCACTCAAATAACATCCTACAGCCTCTCATTCCCCACATGCATGTCCCACCCAAGGAAGTGTGCCCCTTCTCTGCTCAACAGTCCTTCGGCTACCCCACTTCCCTTCCAGGGTTTCAACAACAGGTCGGACAAGAAGTCTTAGATCATTGTAGCTACAGTTTAGCACCTTCAGGAAATCAATTCCCAACAATTCTCTCTCTCAAATAATTTCTCACGGGCCTAACAACCCACCTCTTCAATTTCCCACGAGCCTGACAACCCGATTCTTAAATCCTGCTCCCAAGCTAACCAGGCACACCAACCGGAAATGTTTATGGAAACAGGCTCAGATACAGTGAAATGAATGTCTGAAGGATAATTGATTGTGTGAGTGAAATGGTCATGGAATCATTGACTGGATGACTGAATGATGGAAGGAACCATGGGAGAGATGATCGTCAGAATGATCGTGAGGGTGATCGTAAGAATGATGGTGAATTTTTCCAAATGAGCTAAGTCCCCGCGATATGTATGCATGTCCCCAACTTGACACTTGTCATGTTGGAAGCTACTTTGTTCCACTTGTCCCCAACTTTAGAACTTAGGATAAAATAATTATCCATACTTTATGTTTTAATAAATATTAATATAATATTCCTTTTTGGCTTAAGCTCTCTAGCTTAGCCCTTTCCCTTAAATTTCGGCCCTCCCTTTCCCTAACTGGTGGAGTTTAGTCCCCCATCTCTTTTATCGTGGTCATTCTACGCGTAGCGATGTATTTTATATTAATCATGAGACATATACAAAATAGGCACACTGGCCTTTAACATCTAGGTGCTTTGGCCTAATTCCAAAACATAAGAATTCCAGTTTATAATAACTGGTTCACCAACCTATAACACATATCATATACACAAGGCTAGATGACCTCCATACTACGCTCACTTTAGTTACTGCGCGTGGTATCTGGGAATGTGCACACTACATCATTTTACTGTGCAATGCATGCGTGCACTATGCCATGAAAGGTGCATTACAAAATGATGTCAAAATAGCTCACCAGCTTAAGTATACTTACATTACATTTACAATTGGGTTCGACCGAGGGATATTAAAACACTGACTATCCATGATGCCATATATCAACACTCCCTCCCAACTGAGGAAGTCAGCTCCTCCCTTTCAACCAAGGGAGGTATCTCCACTATATCATCTCTAAGACGTACTAGCATGATGAAAATGCATCATATCTAAGTTGTACCGACATGATGTGGAGTATCATATTTATCATCTCTAAGCCGTACTAGCATGATGTGAATGCATCATATCTAAGTTGTACTTGGATTATTTATATCAATGTCTCTGCATCATCTCCAAGCTACACTAGCATGGTGCCAATGCACTATCTCTAAGTTGTACTGGCATGATGCAAGCCATATGCATCATCTCTAAGTTGTACTATCATGATGTTATTGCATCATATCTAAGCTATACTAGCATGATGCAACTCAGGCATATGCATCATCTCTAAGGTGTACTAGCCTGATGTTAATGCATCATATCTAATTTGTACTAGCAAGATGTGTTTCAGTGCATCTATATCATAGCTAAGCTATAATAGCATGATGTTGAAGTATCATATCTAAGATGTAATAGCATGATACAGATCAATACTCCTTATGTCATTTGTACTCCTTGCCCAATCTGAATTGGTAAATACATGCAGTTGTAAATCACTATTTGAGTCATATCTCAAACCATAATTTAGCATCCCACGAAGATATCTCAAAATTTTCTTTACAGTTATCCAATGCTCATGTCTAGGTTCCACCTAGAACTAGCTCAATCTGTTCACAACAAAGAAAATGTTTGTTTGGGTATTAACCAGATACATCAATGAGCCAATCAATTGTAGGTAGAGGGATGAGTCTACTAGATCAAAATCAAAGTCTCTTGCCTTCCTCAGATCCGTCACCATAGGAGTTTCCATGGATTTTAAATCCATCATCCCAAACTTCTAAAGAATCTTTATAACATACTTCCCTTTCCCCAGGAAGATTTCAGCACACTTTCGCTATATTTCTAGTCCCAAATAATAATGCATGAGACCAAGATCCTTCATATTGAATTCAAAGGCTAACTCCATCTTACACTGAATAATGAGAGGCTTTCCACCCGTCGGAAAAAAATCATGAAAATATAGTAGCCAGATCACATGTGCATCATTCACAACATTGTAATAAGGATATGGATCATAGCTCTATGAAAATCTAAGTTTCGTTAAGTAACTATCAATTTTTCCATACCAAGATCTATGTATACTTCTTCCCCTATTACTCCATTGAGTAAAGTGGTCTTTACATCCATCTAATGTAAACTCCAACCCATGGATGCTGCAAGATATATGCTGACTCTAATAGAGGTGTATCTAGCAACTGGAGAAAACGTCTCACCATAGTCTTCTCCCTCCTGCTGGGAGAACCCTCTAGCCACAAATCTTTCCTTGTATTTATCGATACTTCCATCCACTGCATGCTTTATCTTGTAAACCCATTTTGAAGTGACTACAAAATTTCCTTCATATCTAGGCACAATTTCCCATACATCATTTTTCATTATGGATTGATATTCTTCCATCATAGCTTCTTTCCATTCTTTCTTCTTGACTGATAGACAAATATCCTCAAGTGTTCAACACTTGGCTTCTTTTCCGGAGAAATATTCTTCTAGAGTCATGTTATTCAATATACGATGAGGACTTCTATTATGAACATATACAGCTCCCTTAACTACTTCTCCCCATAGAAACATGGATAGATTCTGGTCATTCATCATTGCCTTAACAAATTCTTCAATGGATCGGTTCTTTCTTTCTGCCACTCCATTATGTTGAGTATTATGTGGGACAATTAGCTCCCTTATAATCCCTACTTGTTTACAAAAGGCAACGAATTCCTTGGAGGTGTATTCTCCTCCGTTATCAAACCTCAAGATTTGTATCTTCTGCTTAGTGAGGAGGTTGACATTTGGTCCACACACATCTGAGTGAATGATGTTCAAAAATCCTTTATCTTACCATGCTTTCTTTAGAATTGGTACTTGGTGAGATCACTTAACTCATCGCTTGATGGGGTCATATGCTCCATGTTTGCAACTGTCACTCTAGATCCTTCTTAGAGCTATCGCCTGGTAACCTAGATGGAACAAGAACAACAAGAGAAAAATTATTTCCAATAACATTTTCATAAGAACATATCTATGGTAATAGGGATCATAGAATTACAAAGGTGACCTACCTAGGAACAAGAAATATCTTCTAGAGGATATGTTAGTTCATCAAACAAGTGCAATAAGCATTTATATCAATGAAACCAAGTATACCTAGCAGTAATAGAGCCTTTCAAAGATTTTTGTCACAACTATAGTGTTTACTTGTACTGTGGCAACTATCAAACTTGATATGTGAAAATTGAAACTTAATAATTTTTTATCAATCAAACCTAGAACCTAGAGCCTCAACTACTTGTTCCTATGAATGTAATGAATCCAAGATTACTACTTGTACAAGGTCTCTTTTACATTCCTTGCAAAACACACTCATGCTTTGTTGGATGATATAACATGAAAATCATATACAAATGCATACCTTTGAAATTTGTAGCATCGTTCAACTTGTCTTCTAATCTAAAACTAGATACCATCTTGAGAAGAAGAGGTTAGAAGCTCAATCAAAAAGGTTAAATGATTAGAACAAGCTAGAAACTCTGAAATTTAAACTTTGACTAGAAAATCAATTTTGACTAAAATTCAAACATTGACTTTGACCAGTTAACCTTTGACTTTGACTTTGACCATTCAACCTTTAACTTTGAAAAGTCAACCTTTGGCTTTGACATTGACCCAAAAACTCAAACTTGACATTTTTGTTGGTTGAGGACACAAGAGGGTGTGCTAGGCTAAGGCGTGTTGATTTTTCACTAGGCTAGGCTCAAGCATAAAGTTCAATCCAATTTTATAATTTTAATTGAACCATAGACAATTGTAGTTACACCATAAACAATTTTCTATAGTAACCAAGATCACAAGAAGAAATACCATGCACAAGTACACAAGAATTATCCTGGGAAACCCTTCTCAACAAGGGAAGAAAACCCAGCCAATCCTTTGCTATATTCTTCAAGAGAAACACCTCCCACACTAAAGACCTAGAACACAAAAGGGTGATTACAAAACCAAGAAGGCTAGCGCCCAAGAGAGGTGCACACTTCAGCCCTAGAATAAGTACTTGCTGAAATTTCCAAAATCACATGTGTGTTCTATTTCCTCAATGGGGAAATGACCTTTATTTATACCAGACTAGACATACCAAAAATGGTGTCTATTGGAACAATAGGCCCGAACTCAATAACTCAGAATATAATTAATAATTACCATATCAATTATCTTTTACTTTATGGTGGGGCTGACATGTACCCTTTACATCACAATTAGGGTTACAGGTAAATATAACTCTTAGAAAATATAACAAGGGATCTCACACACCCATTATTGCTAAGCCACTAGGGGCACTTCCACCTGTGCTCAACCACAGGGACATCCAAGTCAACAAATATCTATCTCACTGAGTCTCACATCAGAATCATCTGAACACACACTCACCAGTGCTCAACCACTAGGATCACGTCCACCTATGCTCAGTAACAAGGATGTCCTACTCAACATATCTCTATCTCACTGAGTCTCACAGGATAATCATCTGGAGTATCACATCGTATCAACTCTCTACACAGAGGAGAATAGTAAAACCCATCACATGGGCTCCTTCACCCCTCACAAGGGTACACATCATTTCATCTCAAATGACACACCCATCTCATGGGAATCTTCCCTTCTCAGGGGAACACAACATTCCATATTCATCTTAGAGAGGAACAACACACCCATCTCATGGGAACACCCAACTGGTGGTCTCTCTCACGGGATGACTCACTTAGTCTGTGTCCTAGAGGATGTCTCACAAAGTTGTAATCATCAACACTCCCTCTCAGCTAGGGAGGAATTCTCCACGAGGACAAGTCTCTCATGGAAGTACTCGAACTTCATATTGGATGTAATCATCAACACTCCCTATCAACTAGCGAGGTATTCTCCACCAGGAAAATTCTCTCACGAAAGTACTCGAACTTCATCTTGGAAAGTGGTTTGGTGAAGATATTTTCAATCTGCTCATGTGTAGGAAGGTACTGCATGTGTATTGCTTTCCTCTGCACCATGTCTCTAATATAAAGATATTTTATTTCAATGTGTTTTGATCTATCGTGAAACACATGGTTCTCAAAGAGATTCACATAGCTCTGGTTATCACAATGAATAATGGTGGGATCCATCTGATGATCAAATAAATATGTTAGGAGCTTGTGAAGCCACACTGCTTCGCGGACTGCCACACTCAAGGCTATATACTATGCTTCTATAGTACTCAAGGACAAAGAGATTTGTTTCCTGCTACACCAGGAAACCATGGCAGACCCTAAGGTAAAACAACAACCAGATGTGTTATTCTGGTACATAGCACTCCCTACCCAATTTGCATCGACATATCCCTTCAAATTCAAGTCTACACTGGAAGCATATCTCAGGCCATATCCAATTGTGCCTCGTAGATATCTCAATACATGCTTAATTGTTATCCAGTGAGTTTATCTCGACTGACTCATGAAATGACTAAGTACATTCACTACATAGCATATATCAGGTCTGGTGTTAACCAGATACATCAATGATCCAATCAGTTGTCAGTACAAGTGTGAATCAATCTCGCTTGAATCAACATCATTCATTTTCTTCAAATCCATAACCATTGGTGTAGTCATGGATTTGCACTCTATTATACAAAACTTCTTCAATATATTCACCATATATTTTCCTTGACTCAGGAAAATCGTGTGAGTTCTCTACCATACTTTTGATTCCAAGAAGTAGTGCATCATACCCAGATCCTTTATCTCGAAATCAGAAGTCAATGCTCGCTTGTATTCAACAATAAGTCTTTATGAACCGTTAAGGAATAAATCATCCACATACTGGACCAAGATCAACCAATCGTCACCGACAATATGATAATATTGGTTTGTATCAACAACACTCTTGTTGAAGCCCAAACTCATCAAGAATCCATCCATCTTCTCTTACCAAGAATGAGGTGCATGATTTAGTCCATACAGGGTTTTGTTCAACCTGTACACATGATATTTCTCATTGTATATCATGAATATCTCTGGAAGATCGTTGTAAACTTCTCCCTCAATCTCACCATTGAGAAAGGATGTCTTTACATCCATCTGATGTAGTTTCCAACTCATGGATGATAGTACAAATGGAAGTGTATTGGGCTACTGGATCAAATGTCTCATCATAGTCAACTCCCTCTACTTGTGAGAATCCTCTGGCTACAAATCTCGCTTTGTATTTCTCAACACTTCCATCAGTTGCATGATTGATCTTATAGATCCACTTGGAAGTTACTACAAACTTCTCTTCTGGTCTTGAAACAATATCCCATACATCATTATTCAAAATGGACTGATACTCTTTTGTCATCTTTCCATACCTATTGACCTATTGTTTCTTCATGAAAAGAAGGATTTGTATCAATAACTCGAAAAATCTTTGGTCTATTTCTCTCTCGGAATCTGCTTTGAGGAGCTTCATGTCTCTCTACCTCTTGTAGAATTTGTTGAGCTCGGGTAGGCCTTTTATGGATTGTTGCAATGTCTTTGGGGATATCAACTGGAGAAAATGGAATATTGGTTGACTCCTTCTGAACTGTTGAAGGGGAGAAGGTAACGTCTCTTCCTTCTTCTCAAATAGTTTGACTCCCTCTGAGTCAAGTAACTCCCTCTGAAGTCTGAAGGATAGATATATTCCTTTTCATGTTTTCTAACTTGGAAATATATCATGTCTTCTCAGGTTCTCTACTGATTATACAATATTTTGATGACCTTCGTACTAGGATAATAACCAAGATTACCTTTTGTACTAGAATAATAATCAATCAATAAATTTTTGACTCCCGTACCAAGGATAATGGTCTAAGTTATGTGGTTCCCACACTAGGGACAATACCCTTCACTATAAAAAAATGAAATCAACCATAGGTTAATGATTAAATCAAAAAAATTACCTTAGTCCACAATCATGCTCAATCTTGCATTTGGTTTAGAGGAATTATTCCTCATCTCTCTTGTCTTCATCCTTTTGAGGTGGGTCTGGATCAATGTCAATGATGGTAGCATATTGTCTTCCTTTCTTTATTGTAGGACAATTTCTTGTGTAGTGTCCATACTTGTCACATTTGAAGCATTGGATCTGTGTCATGTCTCTTCTCTAATCATAACCTGAAGCTGATGAAATATTCTCATATTTAAATGTTTGATTGAAGTTTCTTTTAAATCTTCCTCCTTTCTTTGTATGAAGTGAAAGAGCATGATTTCCATCAGGAGGGAAGTCTTCCACTCCTCTAGCTCTAAGTTTGATTTCTTCTTGGGTACCGTATGTCCACAGATGATCAAAAGTAGGTAGTTTTTCTCTTCCATTGATGCTTTTAAGAAATGGTTCCCAATGTTTTGGAAGATTATTTAGAGTGTTCAAAAGAAATTCTCTATCAGATATGATTTCTCCAATGGCACCTAGCTGATCTTCGATATTTGACATCTTCATAAACAAGGCAACAACAGTGTCACCTTTTGTCATCTTGATATTTTGAAGTTGGTCTTTCAATATAAGAGATCTTTGGGTTTTTTCACTCCCAAACATATTCTTTAATGCTTCATACATTTCATAATATGTCTTCAGGTTTGAAATACAAGGTAGGAGATGATCTCTTACTGAGTAGATCATTATTTTTCTTTCCTTGACGTCTTCTTCCTTCCTTTCTTCCTTCTCTTCATCAATAGTTGTTTCTGGTAAAGATCTTTGTATTATCCACAATAGATATTCCTCTTCAAGAGTGATCTTAAGTCTTGATTTCAAGGAGCTGAAGTTGCTTGACCCATCAAGCCTATCTTCCACCACGGTTTTTTTCTTCATATTTTTAGATTCTTCACAAACCCTTGCCAATTGGGCTAGAAAACCTAATGACTAGGCTAGGCTAGCAACCTTAGGGTTTTTTGGGCTTATGAATGCCAACAATAAGCCTTAAGAGAGTCACATGAATACTCGTGAGTTGAAAATCTCCTTCAATGAGCTGTAGAAACCCTAAAACCAAAAACATATGCAGAAAATTTTGAAACCCTAGAAACCCTAGGGACAAAAATTCAAAATGCTCGGAATTTCACTCTAAGAGTCTCAAGAGGTGTTTTGGAGGAGGTTGTTTTCTCCTATGCCACTTTTAGCCCCAAAGTCCAAGTATTAAAAGCTGAAACTGAAAAAGGAGGGGCGTACGAAATTTTTGGAAACCCTAGGAGGGTCATATAATTCTGCAAAGGTGAAAGGATGATCGGTAGATGCTTGTGCAATGGGTTGTTCAATACCTAAGCTCTAATTCCATGTTTATTTTTCACTAGTCTAGACTCAATCATAAATTTCAATCCAATTTTATCATTTTACTTGAACCATAGACAATTGTCGTTACCCCATAAACAATTTGTTGTAGTAACCAAGATCACAAGAAGAAATACCATACACAAGTACACAAGATGTATCCTAGGAAACCCTTCTCAACAAGGGAAGAAAACCCATCCAATAATTTCCTATAATCTTCAATAGAAATACCTCCCACACCATAGACCTAACACACAAAAGGGTGCTTACAAAACCAAGAATGCTAGCACCCAAGATAGGTGCGCACTTCATCCCTAGAATAAGTACTTGCTGAAATTTCCAAAATCACATGTGTTCTATTTCCTCAATGTGGAAATGACCTTTATTTATACTAGAATGGACATACCAAAAGTGGTCTCTATTGGCACAATAGGGCCGACCTCATTAACTCATAATATAATTAATAATTACCATATTAATTATCGTTTACATTAATTATCTTTTACTTTATGGTGGGGATGACCTGTACCCTTTACATCACAGTTAGGGTTACAGATAAATCTAACTCTTATACAATATAGTAAGGGATCTCACACACCCACTATTGCTCATCCACTAGGGACATGTCCCCCTGTGCTCAGCCATAGGGACATCCAATTCAATAGATCTCTATCTCATTGAGTCTCATAGAAGAATCATTTGGAAACACACTCACCAGTGCTAAGACACTAGGATCACATCCACCTATGATCAGCCATAAGGATGCTCTACTCAACAGATATCTATCTCACTGAGTCTCACAGGAGAATCATCTGGAATATCACATCGTCTCAACTCTCTACACAAAGGAGAACAGTAAAACCCATCACATGGGCTCCTTCACCCCTCACAGGGGTACACATTGTTTCATCTCAAATGACACACCTATCTCATGGGAATATTCCCTTCTCAATGGCACACAACATTCCATATTCATCTTAGAGAGGAACAACACACCAATCTCATGGGCACGCCCAACTCATGGGCTCTCTCACAGGATGACTCATTCATTCTGTGTCATGGAGGATGTGTCACATAGTTGTAATCATCAACAATGCACACAAGAATATTCAGAAATTAAGTCCAACACTTCATTTAAGGTGCCAAATAATTATATTAGGGTTTGTTGCAACTACAAAATTAGAAACCCTAGTTGCAGTTACAACTAGTGCTATAACGAGCTTGACAAAGAACTCTCGCTCTACCTTCCAGTGGTTACATTGTTCTTAAGGTAGTGTGGTCCCATAACTTGTTAAAATATTCGATGTGCTCATTTTACCATGGACAATATCACTATTGTCACCCAACCATAGGCACACAACCACCCCCGAGCACCATAACCTTTGCTAGATAGAATGATTATGGAAGAAACACTAGAACTAACCGATAACCAAGAGAGAACATTTTTCTCCAAAGATATCTCACCGGATAGAAAGTCCCAAATCCATAGAACAAGAACAATGCTCAACTACAACAGTTGTAGTTGCGGTTACCAAGAATATAAAAATACCACCAAGAATTTCACCAAGAAAACCACCAAGAGATACTAGAAGGTAGGGTGCACATCTTAGGCTAGATGGCGCTAGAGAGAGACACCAAGAAACACCCAAAAATATACACCTCCCATTCTTGCAGCTATAGCTCCAAAATTGAACTACACTTGAGAGAGTGAGTGAGGTGAGTGAGTACAAATGAGCTCAAGCACCCTCTATTTATAGTGCTCCTTGTCACCAGTCTAGGCTGACTTCTCTTTCTGGAGGGTTATACTTTAATATTAATTATTTTATTGAGATAACTTGTCTTCTAGGTTTTCTACACATCTGCTTAGGGTTTCTCTTGCTTCTAGAATATTCTATTCTAGCCAAAGGTTACACATGGAGGTTAATACCTCCTGCAACTACCATAATATCAACACTCCCTCCTAGCTAGGGAGGTATTAATTGTAACGGTATTAAACACATCAATCCATTTCACATGTAATGGGAAAGGCTCACATAGTATTGCAGACCATTCTATAGGTAACATCATCATAGCCACGTAGGATATCCCATGATCACATAGATCAAGTCATGAGCATCATCATCACTATCCATCTAGCTGGTAATCACCTCCAACAATACTAGTTGGCACACTAGCCTAGGAAACACCTTCAATACTAGTGGTAGTCTCCATGGAAATCCAATAGTAGTACACAGTTATTACAATTCCATCCAATAGATCACAACAATGTCGATCCATAGTAGTACACAATTGTTATCCAGTGGTATACAACCACTCCTAGTAGAGAACAACTACTATCTAGTGACATACAATCAATACTAGTGGAACACATCCACCACAGTATTACATAGCTACTGTCTAGAGACACACAGTCTCCATTGTAATCAACTAATAGCTACATAAGCTATCACCATGGAGTACAACAATCTCCTGGCATCAAATCATATCATCCTTTGCATCATCTCTCGAGGCCATACTCCATCTAAGTAATCAGGAGTGATGTTGAATAAGTCATGTGCTAGACTTAGCTCACTCAACAGAGTGTCTCACATAATTCATTCACTCAATAGAGTGATATTGGGACCATTCTTCCTATCCTTGTCATTTCCTGTGACACAGAAAGAATGATTGTTCCAACGGATAATGAAATCCCTGCAATGAGATACAAGGACCATTATTCTAATCCAAAAATATGTCCTAGAATGATGATTTTCCTCTCAGATGTTGAAATACACGCAATGGACTAGAAGGACCATTCTTTTAATCCGGACATACGTACTAGAAGAATGTTTGTCCTCCCCGTTAGCACTTCGTCAATCTATTTGGCTGATAAACAGACAATGAAGGTAACTTTTTCAACCAACTTTGAGACTCGAAACTAGCCTTTCGGATCTAGAGAGGTCTCTCTCAGAAATGGCACGGTCTCCACGCAGGATATGACTTTGAAAACAATGGCTAGATCTAACACCTATGGTAAAATGGTTTTTGGTTATATTGGCACAGAAAAGTAAAACTTGGGCTATGGGGTCAATCTGAGGAAGAGACGAAACAAGTGACTCAGTGACTGGATTCGAGAGGAGAAGGATAGGTGAGCAACAACCTTCAGTATAAACCATAAATTGTGGAGGGAGATAAACACAAGAAGTAACTCAAGAGCGTCGTTGCGGACGAATTTGGAGTTAGCTTGAGAGGAAAATGTTTTTTCTAAGTGGCGTGAATAAGGGGTGTTGTACAATGAATCCACAGGTTTGAATATTCATTCCGAAATAGACATTATAAGATATGAAATAAAAGGCAAAAAAAAACACATACGCAAATAAAGGGACAAAATACATCCAACTATCGCAACTAGAATCTTTTCATCAAATCACAGGACCTTTTCATTAAATTTCGATCAAAAAATCAGATTACATACAATAGCAGTCATTTACTCAATTTGCCAACCAACCCTGTTTACATGAAAATGATCTCCATATATAGAAATATAATGTCACCCTTGGTTTTTAGGTCGAGCTAATCTCTCCTGGAATCATGGATTCGTTTTCTTTGAAAGAGAACAATAACTTCGACGGATTTACTAAAAATAGGAAACCCAACTTTTCCAAATCATAATTGTAACCAAGATATTCTTTACAATAATTGATCATGATCAAAACTAGACCCTATGGTTGTGATAAGTCATACTTTTCACTGCTGGACACTTTATCATCCCTGCACAGCAAGTCTTCTACGCAACAGTAACCTACAACAAAAATGCAGTAGAATACGTAGCAAACTGGGAAAATAGGCGTTAAAGATGAAATTGTATCTCACTCATAAAAAACTATTTTTAGAATATGGAAGAGGTTTTTGTATTTAGGATCGTTATAAAGAAAAAACTCTCTCGGTTTCTTGAAATTCATATCCAGCTAGCCGGAACATGTGTCACAAAAACATGTCTCGGACAGGAAATCACGAAAAACTGAAAAATAGGGCTCAAATATTCCTTTGAATATCCCAATCCATGACACATTTTACAAATCAGAGAGAGGTTTTTATTATTTGGGTTTTCCTCGACATAAACCTCTCGAGGATTTTCAAAATTCCTCTCCATTTGGTCTGAAATTGATCTTGAATTTTACCACTAAACCAATAATTAGTGCAGTGCGACCTGTAGCCTGTGTGCGGGAAAATCCACTGCGCGACGACATCCTCTACGTGACAGAATCCTCTGCGTGAAAGAATATATTGTGCGACAACATCCAATGCGCAACATCATCCAATGCGTGACAAAAATCCACTGCGTGACAGAATCCACTATGCGACGGGAATCCACTGCGCGACAAAACCCTCTGCGTGACAGAATCCATTGCACGAAAGAATCCTTTGCGAGATGAAATCCACTGCATGACGAAATCCTTTGCACGATGAAGTACTCTGCGTAGTGCGTAGCATATTTTGCAACGTGTAGTTGCAAATGGAAATGGGACAAATAAATGATAAGATTTATTTTGAAACTAACCCTTGGAGATGTTAGATTATTCCAGTCATAAAAACAATGTGGGTGTTAACATGCATGACTTTGCAAATTGTTTACAAACCTATAAACTTAGATATGATCATTATGGTTATAACAATTGGCTCCAATGGGGATGTTATCCTCCTTGTGATGTAGCAAAGAAAAGTAGACCAGGTGTCGATCCATTGGACTACTCCCAAACTCAACTTTTCAACTGTAACTTGTAACCTGCATCTGCTGAAAGCCAAAAACTATATATGCCCCAAACTGAAATCTAAAACTAAGCTGAAAATGAAAACTGCAGATTGCTGAAAGAAATTCTCATAGTACCAAGATTATTCTCACTCCTACCTACCCTAAAAATGATGAAATGAATACTCAATCAAGTGATGCTAAAGTGCCAATGCAACCAATCAAGAAATTGTCTTCTCGATTTTTCTTCGCTCACATCTTTCTTAAGAAGGCGGAAAAATGTCAAATATGGCAGCTGGAAACGAAATTTGAATCCAAAACTTGCACTTATGAATGAAACAAACTCCTCCTTCACTGAAGATTGTAATAGGATGGCCACAGGATCTTGAAAACCATGAAAAATCATTTCTTCTTGATGAGCAAAAACAGAAAGACAAGCCTCTTTCATAAGTGTTTTTTGTTCTTTCTCTATTTCTTCTATTTTGAGAACATCTTCAAATGAAATGGCAGCAATACATTTGTCTACTCTTCCATGCATATCAAAAACATTCATACATTCTTTAACATCTTCAAATGTGATAGCCATATTATGTGTGTCCTCTTGTTCATCAAACAATTCTGATTTGGTTTTATTAAACTTCTGGAAATTTGCTTGAGGACTGTCATTTTGAATTTCAAATGAATGAATGGAAATAAATTCTTGTTCATAACCTTCTTGTAAATGTGAAAAGATAACATCATGAAATATTTCACAGTCTAGAGTTCCCATGGATGTATTTCCAAAACCATGATTTTCAAATGAATCAAATAAAACAATTTCCTGTTCATTATCTTTCTATATTTTTTATTGTAAAGTGGCATACATTGTTTTGTTACTTTCCTGAAACTCTATGTCATGTGTTTGTTCATTGCTTGAAGTTTCCATAGATTAAGTTTTAGAATCCTCATCCATGTCTAGGCCACTTAGAATTTGAACAACCACACCATTCATAGGGGAAGAAAGACAACTTTGAAACACTTTGTCTTGCTGGAAATCTTGTTGAATATCTCCATCAAGTTCAGGAGAAGGAAAATGACCTTTAACAACAATTTCTTGATCAGCTTCATCTTCAACCAAAGGAGGGGCTACTTTTTATTTTTGGGATGAATATTCATAAAGGGCTTCTATGATTTCATCATTCATACACTCTTCATCACCAAAAACATTTTCAAGGTACTTAATGAAATGTTCACAAAATTCACAAAAATATTCAAACGCCAAGGATGAAGAATTAGATTCTCCATTATTCTTAAAGAATGTTATATGGAAATATTTAAGAGAGTATAAGATGCCTGATTTTAAACCTTCATACCATAATTTTGCTTTCCCCTCTAAAGTAGGAATAAACATTTTCATCAAACAATCCTCATGAAATTCAACCCCCAACTTACATATGTGCCTGTGAAATCTAATCAAGTGCAAGGCAGCATCATTTCCTTTCACATCTTCGAATTTAGGAAAATATTTTTTCCAATTTATGTGAGGGATACGATTTGGAAAGCTAGGAATATGAGATCGATTCATTGGAGCATACCTTGCAGATATTGAACTCATCTTCGGACAGTGGAGTTGTCAATGATTTTTTGGAAACTGGATTCTGCATTAAGAGTGGAGTCACTAATGAAAATTTAAATTTATGGATTCTTCTAGCAGTGGAATCACCTTCAACTGATTTTATGATGTGTGGAGTTTCCAAAGTAGAAATACATCCAATATGTGCCTAAGTGTCTACTTCTCTTAGACCTTAGAACTGCAACAATGGCATTCTTCCCAGGGAAAGTTTCATTCAATTTCATCCCCGGCAATGACGTCATAATGTTAGCACTCCATAAATCTATTTGGTTGATAAACATACAGCAAAGGTAAATTTTTCAACCAACTTTGAGACCCAAAACTAGCCTTTCGGATCTAGAGACAGCTCTCTCAGAAATGACGTGGTCTTCGCGCAGGATATGACTTTGAAAACAATGTCTAGATCTAACACCTATGGTAAAATGGTTTATGGTTATATTGGCGCAGAAAAGTAAAACTTGGGCTATGGGGTCGATCTGAGGAAGAGACGGAACAAATGACTCGGTGATTGGATTCGAGAGGAGAAAGCTAGGCAAGCAACAACCTTCATTGTAAACCATAAAGTGTGGTGGGACAAAAACACAGGAAGTAACTCAAGAGCGTCGTTGTGGATGAATTCAGAGTTAGCTTGAGAGGAAAATGTTTTGTCTAAGTGGCGCGAATAAGGGGAATTGTACAGTGAATCCACAGGTTCGAAAATTCATTCTGAAATAGACAGTATAAGATATGAAATAAAATGTAACAGGAAACACATACGTAAAGAAAGGGACAAAATACATCCGACTATCACAATTAGAATCTTTTCATCAAATCACAGGACCTTTGCATTAAATTTTGATCAAAAACTCATATTACATATAATAGCAGTCGTTTACTCAATTTTCCAACCAACCCTATTTACATGAAAATGATATCCATATATAGAAAGATAATGTCATCCTTGGTTTTTAGGGTTGAGCTACTCTCTCCTGGAATCATGGATCCGTTTTCTTCAAAAGAGAACAATAACTTCGACGGATTTACTAAAAATAGGAAACCCGACTTTTCCAAATCATAATCGTAACTGAGATATTCTTTACAATCATATATCATGATAAAAATTATACCCTATGATTGTGATAAGTCATTATTTTCACTGTTGGACACTCTGTCATCCCTGCACAACAAGTCTGCTATGCAACAGTAACCTACAACAAAAACGCAGCAGAATGCGCAACAAACTGGGAAAATAGGCATTAAAGATGACATTGTATATCACTCATAAAAAACTATTTTTAGAAACTGAGAGATATTTTTGTATTTAGGATCGTTATAAAGAAAAACCTCTCTCAATTTCTTGAAATTCATCTCCAGCTAGCTGGAATACGTGTCTCAAAAACATGTCTCGGACAGGAAATCACGAAAACTGAAAAATAAGGCTCAAAGATTCCTTCGAATATCCAATTCTGTGACACATTTTACAAATATGAGAGAGTTTTTTATTATTTGGTTTGTCCTTGACAAAAACCTCTCGAGGATTTTCAAAATTCCTCTCCATTTGGTCAGAAATTGATCTTGAAGTTGACCACTAAACCAATAATTAGCGCAGTACGACCTGTAGCCTGTGTGTAGAAAAATCCATTGCGCGACGACATCCTCTACGCAATGACATCCTCTGCGTGAAAGAATCCTCTGCATGACAGAATCCACTACGCGACAGCATCCACTGCACAACAAAATCCACTGCACGACGGAAATCCATTGCGCGAAAAAATCCACTGCACGACAAAATCCATTGCGTGACGAAAATCCACTGTGTGACAGAATCCATTGTGTGACAGAATCCACTGCGCGACAGAATCCACTGCGCGACGAAATCCATTGTACGACATAATACTTTTCACGATGAAGTGCTCTGCGTAGGGCATAGAAGATTTTGCAGCGCGCAGTTGCAAATGGAAATGGAACAAATAAATGGTAAGCTTTCTTTTGAAACTGACCCTTGGAGATGTTAGATTATTCCAGTCATAAAAACAATGTGGGTTTTAACATGCATGACTTTGCAAGTTGTCAAAAAAACTATAACCTTAGCTATGAAAATCATGGTGCTAACACTCCCAGATGTTGAAATCCATGACATGGGATACAAGGACCATTCTTCTAATCTGGACATATGTCTTAGATGAATGATTTTCTTGGACCATTTTCCCTCTGGCCACTACTGTAAACTCAGGGAAAATGTTGTTCCTCTACCAATCTCCCCACTCTGGTCACTATTGTGAACTCAGGGAGATGGACCATTCTTTTAATATAGACATACATCCTAGAATAATAGATTTCCTGGACCATTTTACCTATCCTAGAAATGCCCCGGGAGAATATATGTCCATGGTACATCAACAATCTGTCAACTTGGACCATCCTCCATAGGGAGAATGTGTTTCCACCAACAATATGTCAACCTGGACCATCCTCCACAAGGAGAATGCCTCTCCACCAACAATCTATTATGCCTGGACCATTATCCATCTAGAGAATGTATGTCCACTAGCACACTGACTATCTATGATTCCATATATCAAAACTCCCTCCCAAAAAAGGAATCCATATCCTCCCTTTCAACCAAGGGAGGTATCTCCACTGTATCATCTCTAAGTTGTACTAGCATGATGCAAATACATCATATCTAAGTTTTACTGGCATGATGTGGTGTATCATCTATATCATCTCTAAGTTGTACTAGCATGATGTGAATGCATCATATCTGAGTTGTACTTGCATGATGTAGATCAATGTCTTTGCATCATCTCTAAGCCGCACTAGCATGGTGTCAATGCACCATCTCTAAGTTGTACTAGCGTGATGTGAGCCATATGCATCATCTCTAAGTTGTACTAGCATGATGCTACTGCATCATATCTAAGTTGTACCATCATGATGTGACTCAGGCATATGCATCATCTCTAAGTTGTACTAGCATGATGCTACTGCATCATATATAAGTTGTACCATCATGATGTGACTCAAGCATATGCATCATCTCTAAGTTGTACTAGCATGATGCATATCAAGACATATGTATCATATCTAAGGTATACTAGCATGATGTTGAAGCATAATATCTAAGTTGTACTAGCATGATACAGATCAATACTCCTTACGTCATCTGCACTCCCTATCCAATCTAAATCAATAAATCCATGCAATTGTACATCCCTATTTGAGGCATATCTCAAACTATAATTTAGTGTCCCACAAAGATAACTCAAAATGTGTTTTGCAGCTATCCAATGCTCATGTCTAGGTTCCACCTAGAACTCGCTCAATGTGTCCACAACAAAGAAAATGTTCGGTTGGGTAATAACCAAATACAGGGACAAGTCTACTATATTAGAATCAAAGTCTCTCAACTTCCTCAGATATGTCACCATGGGAGTTGCCATGGATTTGCAATACATCATCCCAAACTTATGAACAATCTTTACAACATACTTCCCTTTCCCCAGGAAGATTTCACCACACTTCTATTATACTTCTATTCCCAAATATTAATGCATGATACCAAGATCCTTCATATTGAATTCAGAGGATAACTCTCTCTTACAATAAAGAATGAGAGGCTATGCACTTGACAGAAAACAATCATCAACATATAGTAGTCGTATGACAGGTGCATTATTCACAACCTTATAATAAGGATACAGATCAACATAACTCTCATAAAATCCATGTCTCTTCAAGTAATTGTCAATTTGTGCATACCAAGCTCTATGTATACTTATTCCTCAATTACTCCATTGAGTAAAGCGATATTTACATCCATCTAATGTAAACTCTAACCCATAGATGGTGCAAGAGATATGATGGCTCTAATAGAAGTGTATCTGGAAACTGGAGCAAACGTCTCATCATAGTCTTTTCTCTCCTATTGGGAGTACCCTCTAGCCACAAATCTTGCCTTTTATTTATCGATACTTCCATCCACTGCATGCTTTATCTTATAAACCCATTTTGAAGTGACTACATAATTTCCTTCAGATCTAGGCACAATTTCCCATACATCATTTTTCATGATGGATTGATATTCTTCCATCATAGCTTCCTTCCATCTTTCTTCTTGACTGATAGCCAAAGTTCCTCAAGTGTTCAACACTTGGCTTATTTTTTGGAGAAAGCTTCTTCTGGAGTCATGTTATTCAATATACGATGAGGACTTCTATTTTGAACGTATATGGATTCCATAGTTGCTTCTCCCCATATAAACATGGATAGATTTTGGTCATTCATCATTTCCTTAACAAATTCTTCAATGGATTGGTTCTTTCTTTCTGCCACACCATTATGTTGAGTATTATGTGGGACAATTAGTTCCCTCCTAATTTTGTTTGATTTACAAAAGGAAACAAGATCCTTGGAGGTGTATTCTCCTCCATTATTGTACCTCAAGATCTTTATCTTCCTCTTAGTGAGGAGGTTGACATTTTTTCCACACACATCTCAATGAACGATCTTCAAAAGTCCTTTCTCTTACCACACTTCCTTTAGAATTGGTACTTGGTGAGATCACCTATCTCATCGCTTTATGGGTCATCTGCTCCATGTTTGCAATTGTCACTCTAGATCCTTCTTAGAACTATCACCTATGACCTGCTCGGAACAAGAACAAAAAGAGAAAAATTATTTCCAATTTTTTTTTCATAAGAACATATCTATGGTAACAGGGATCATAGAATTACTAAGGTGACTTGCCCGAGAACGAAACATATCTCCTAGAAGAGATGTTAGTTCATCAAACAAGTGAAATAAGCATATATACCAATGTAACCAAGTATACCTAGCATTAATAAAACCTTTCAAATGTTGTTGTCACAACTATAGTGTTTACTTGTACAGTGGAAACTATCAAAATTGATATGTGCAAATTGAAACTTAACAAATTTTTTTCAATCAAACCTTGAACCTGGAGCCTCAATTGCTTGTTCCTATGAATACACTGAATTCAATATTACTTCTTGGACAAGGTCTCTTTTACATTCCTTGCAAAACACATTCATGCTTTGTTGGATGATATAACATGAAAATCATATACAAGTGCATACCTTTAAAATTTGTAGCATCGTTCATCTTGTCTTCTATTCTGAAACTAGACACCATCTTGAGAAGAAGAGGTTAGAAGCTAAATAAACAAGGTTAAATGATTAGAACAAGCTAGAAACTTTGAAATTTCAACTTTGACTACAAAATCAATTTGGACCAAAGTTAAACCTTTGACTTTGACTCTAACCAATCAACCTTTGACACTGCTTATTCCTATGAATGTACTGAATCAAAGATTACTGCTTGGACAAGCTCTCTTTTACATTCCTTGCAAAACACACTCCTGATTTGTTGGATGATATAACATGAAAAGCATATACAAGTGCATACCTTTGAAATTTGTAGCATCATTCAGCTTGTCTTCTATTCTGAAACTAGATACCATCTTGAGAAGAAGAGGTTAGAAGCTAAATAAAAAAGGTTAAATGATTAGAACAAGATAGAAACTTTGAAATTTCAACTTTGACTACAAAATCAATTTGGACCAAAATTCAACCTTTGACTTTGACTTTGACCAGTCAACATTTGAATTTTATTAGTTAACCTTTGAGTTTGACTAGTCAAACTTTGACTTTCACCCAAAAACTAAAAATTGACATTTTTGTTGGATGAGGACACTAGAGGGTGCACTAGGATAGGGCACACTAGAATATCCAAAAATTAGGTCCAACGCTTCACTTAAGGTTTCCAAAGAATTAGATTAGGGTTTGTTGCAACTGCAAAATCAGAAACCCCAGTTGTAGCTGCAACTAGTGCTATAACAAGCTTGACAAAGAACTCCTGCTCTACCTTCCAGCGGTTAGACTGTTCTGAAGGTAGTGTGGGCCCATAACTTGTTAAAATATTTGATGTGTTCATTTTACCATAGACAATATCACTATTGTGAGCCAAACATAGACATGCAACCATCCTCGAGCACCATAACCTTTGCTAGATAGAATGATTCCGAAAGAAATACTAGAACCAATAAATAACCAAGAGAATGCATATTTCTCCAAAGATATCTCACTAGATAGAAAGTCTCAAAGAAACATAACAAGAACAATTCTTAGTTGTAGCAGTTGCAGTTGCAGTTACCAAGAATATCATAATACCACCAAGAATTTCACCAATAATACCACCAAGAGATACTATAAGGTATGGCATACATCTTAGTCTAGATAGTGCTAGAGAGAGAGACCAAGAAACACCCCAGAATATCCACCTTCCATTCTCGCAGCTATAGCTCCAAACTTGAACTACACTTGAGAGACTGAGTGAGGTGAGTGAGTACAAATGAGCTCAAGTGCCCTCTATTTATAGTTCTCCTTGTCACTTGTCTAGGCCGACTTCTCTTTCTGGAGGGTTATACTTTAATATTAATTCTTTTACTGAGCCAACTTGTCTTCTAGGGTTTCTACACATATGTTTATGGTTTCTCTTGCTTCCAGAATATTATATTCTAGACAAAGGTTACACATGGAGGTTAATACCTCCCGCAGCTACCACAATATCAACATGTTATTAGTGTTTTAATTAAATACTTTATCAAATTGGTATAATTTACATGTTATCTTGTTCTCCTTGGATAAATTGTGTTTTGGAACCATAGGAAGGCTTGCTATAGAGATCTCTTCCATTGTTTTCATTCATTTTAAGCTTGTTGAAGCATATAAGGTTAATTTTAGGGCTTGTGATTGTACTCCCATATATTTACCCTTATTGATAAATTCTAGAGCTTGTGATTGTACTCCTATAGGGTTTTATCACCTTGTTCCTTTGTTATAAGCCTTAGAAGACATAGGACAACTTCTAGGGTTTGTGATTATACTCTCCTATCTTGTTTTCCTAGAGGATTTAGACCTAGGTTTTATGATTATACTCCCGTAGGGTGTTATCCTTGTTTGTTCATGTTTTTATCCTCCATTGAGGTTTCATTTGTTGACTCCATATGCACAAGGAACTAAGATGACACTAGTCTTTCTCTTTTGTAATTGAATTTAGAACCCTAGCTCTCTTTCTCTCTCTCTCTCCTTGACGTGTTAGTTATAATTATCTTAGTTTCATTGCATCTTTAATTTTAGGTCATTTTATCCTATCATCTAGGGTTTGTTTACATTCTTATCCTTAAATCATCTCTAACATCACTTATTTATGCATTTTTGGTAATTTTCAGCCATTAGGGCTTGGCATCTTGCATCCATTTAACATAGTTTCATGTTATTTATTTTCAACAATGATTAGTTATTGTTTTTCTCATCTTTTATATTGCATTTAGAATATTTTCATTGGTATCTTAGCTAATTTTAGAACTTCTTTATTTCAGTTGTTATAAACTTGTTATTGTTGAAGTAAATCATATTGTATTACAGTTTTGTTACAACCATTTCTTTTTCTTTGATAGTTAGTGTTTTAGGGAATTTACTTTACTCATTGATTGTTGTTGATAGTTTATTGGTCTTCGAAACACCCCCAACACACTTCACATTATTTTTTCCTTTCCTTAACCACCTTGAACCTTAACCTATATAGTGATGCAATCAGGTAACCAAGATTAAGGGGTCGTAGACTTGCCTAGCCTTGCTATAGGATCCTTTGAGGTTACTAGGGAAGCCTCCCTTGTGTTGGACCTATTGACATGGTAAAAATTCCCCATGAAAACATGAGGGATGATTTCCTGATGGAAATTCCTAATCAAACCTACTCTGGTTTAGTATGGATATCTCCTTGATATGTGGGCATGGGGATTTTTCCCCGTTTCAACAAAATGACACTAGAAGAAGGGCTAGATGACAAGTTGAACATGTGGAGTATTTCTTGTTAATAATTTTTAATTATTAATGAATCATTCCCAAACCCCTAAATAGATATTTATTTCTAGTTTTGTACCTCGTACCACTCCTAGAAATATAATTGATCTCTTGTCAAAAGTTAAATTTGATGGTGAGGGAGAGACATCTACATCTAAACATATATTTTAGTTCGTTTGGAATTGATTTTCTCGTAAAGTTACTCATGAATGTTTCATGTGCAAGGTGTCCACTCTTACTTTTGAAATCTGGTTAAGAGTTGGTGTGAGACTTTGCCAGCCACCTCTATTCACACATGGAAATAATTTTTGTGTGAATTTTTGCATGATTTTCTTGAACGGGATACAACACAAGAAGAATTTTGTTTAATGTTTATGCATGTTTGCTATAGATTTCATTTGGATGATATTCCCTCTATCAGTGAATGGTTTCCATATCTAATTTCTCTTTCTAATGAACAATATCACTCAATGATTGATGAATTTGAATCAAGTATTGATGCTCACTCACATGTTGATTTATATTTACATGAAAATACCAAGGATACAAATTTTGTGGTTGAACCACATATGCTAGGATGTTTCTTCACTTTCTTGAATTTGGATCATGGAAAACAAGAAATTTCAGAAGAAGTGCATGTGACCTTTAATCATCCTACTTCACTTTCATTTCCTCTTGATGAGGAAACCTCTTGTGCAGAGAATCCAAGTCCAATCATTTATGAGATTAAAGAACCAAAACAAGAGGAAATTCCTCATGATAATGAGACATTTCAGATTCATCTGATGGTTATGTCAGGCTCTCTTTATTCTATTATATATTCATCATAAAAGGAAATGGAGAAGGAAACCTTCTAGGGAATTGAATAAAGTTGTCATGTGCCTGAAAATATGAAAGCCACCTCAGGAATGGAGAAGATTGATTCTAACCTATGTGTTCATGATTGTGGTGTGGAACACTCTTCTCTTAATTTTTCTGAATATATTCAAGAAGAAATTTTTGTGGTCACCATCATAGACCATATTTCTAATTGTCTCCCTAAGTCCATTCTTGAATCCTATAACCTTGAAAACTCTTTTGATTTTATCTTATCTTTAACTAATAACAATGAACATGAATATGTATTGGATAATGTTTTATGTTCATATTTTCCCATGGAGCAAGACATGAATGTTGATCAATTAATTGAGGAAGAAAAATTGGACACACAAAACATGACACCTCCCTCATAAATAAATAAACTGGAATTTTTTTTTTTTTTATCATGGTTGTTGTATTGTTACAACTTCTTTTTGTTTAACTGAGAAAGGTCAAGAAGGTTTTCATGTAGTTACCAAATCATTTATTGAGCCTTATTTTTCTAAAAGTTGTTGTGATTTTCTCCTGACCATGAGTATGTTTTAGAAGATATTTCATGTCTACATATTTTAAAGGATAAAAATAACAATGTTGATCAATTAACTCAATGAAAAGAGATAACTACACAATGCATATCACTTTCGGTACAACAATTTTTTTCTTGCTCAAGTGACGTGAGTAAAGTGAAGGATATAATTGTTGATTGTGAAACAATGCTTGCATGGTATCTATATATTCACAATTGAAATCAGACATGGGTTTTCTAATGGAATAAGTGATACCATTCAAACATACTACTGTTGAAAATAATTCTCTTTTTAGAGAGACGTTTCATTCTCTTACAAATTCTACTTTCTATTTTGTGTACCATGAACTTTTGTATGGTTATGTTGTGCAAACAAATATTCATGGTCCTTTTCAAACTCATTATACATGGCCAAATATCAATAAAGTACAAGATGTTTGTAATGTACATATAGAAGGAGAGAATGCAACCCTTTCCCAGGAATCTTGTAGTTTCCTTCCTTATCGGTCTTTTCTTTTGAAGAAGAGGGTGTTGTAACAAACATGTTTTTGAATGAGTATTATATTGATTTATCTATTTATATAATTAATAGAAAGTCTTGTTGTTCAAGTAACCAATTGGCGATATTGAGGCTAATACATTTTAAGGAACAAAAGATATCAGTGGTTGTTGTTAACACATAGAATTGTAAGGGTCAAAAAATAATTTCAATTATGTATTTTTAGTCATAGAGTTACATAAGTAATAGGTTTTCATGTCTTATTGTTATAGTCATCACTTAAATTTTGATTTGAATAAGCTAAAGTTAGTCTTTCCTTGGTCTAGAGTCTTTGGGTTATGTCTTTTGTTATCATGACAAGGTGAATAAACCCTCATGAGTCACATATTTGAATTTTTCTCATCACCTTGACATGTCACACCTCCATATTGTACATACTATTCCCTTTGTCATCATTTATCTGTTTAGGTGTCAATTCAAAGTCGGGTGTATGCATTGCCAACTCACTAGGAGAGTTCACAATGTGCTCTAAGTACATCATGCTTTCATTTGTCATCATTGCAAATTAAAGAATCGTGACAGAGGAGATTTCATTGTTTTTAGCACCATATTTTAACCAATGTTTTGGGGATCATGTCATCAAATCTCCTAACAGTCTCCTCAAAGTATGAAATTCTTGTTTGAATCAAGCGTTGTGAACTGGTAGATAAGCACTGTGAACTGGCATTGCGGACTGGCTGAAGAGGAGGGTTGGAGGTTGGACATATTGCAAACATCCTTGTGCAAATTCAAATACACCAGCATCAAGCCCAACTCCACCAGATACTCCATGAGAGTTTTCATGTTGTTTGAGGGTTAAGAAAGGGGTTTTGGTTGGTTTATCTATCGATGCTACAAATTATCACATTCTTTTGCTAACAGATTTCAAATTCACTTTCATGATGTTTTGAGCCTTGCTCACCAGACCAGATCACTTTTAGACCTCATCCATATTTCCCATCTCTCAGAATTCACTAGCTCCACTGATTTTCCCTAGCGCTACGAAACCTATGTTCCAAGCACTAGAAACATGGCGATGTGAACCCTCTATTTCAACATTGTTGAAACCCCGTCTTCTAGATATTTTACAAGATCAACTTTTAAAGAGTGACTCTGCCCCCCTCTTAGCTTGAAATTTGTGGTTGATCAGATGTCAAACTAGGTTTAAATATTGCATGCATTATCATGTTGTTAAATGATACTTGTATTGTCATCAAAAAGCCTGTTTTAAGGAGAGAATTTACAGATGTCTCCCTATTATTATAACTTCCAGTTGCTTTTCTTTATGTCTCATGTTTGAATAATGCCCTGTCTCATTCCTAAATGTGCATAAAGTGAGTTGTATAAAAACTTTGTACAAGTTCAACCTATTGAAAACAATTTGTCGTCAAAACTCTGGTTTCATTTATTCCCTATTTTCATATGTCTACTTGTCACTAAAACTCATAGAAAAATATTCTTTAGCAGCAGTATCGAAATTCAACAACACAAGAAGGCTCACAAGGGAGGGGAGATTGTAAGAATAGAACCCTATGATATGCATCTCCTTGACTCTGAGACTTTGATCTATTGATTTTTCATAAGCTAGGTTAAGCATGAAGTTTATTTAATTTTAGCATTTCACTTAACCATAAACAATAATTTTGCAACAACCAAGATCACAAGAAGAAGCACCATGCACAAGAACACAAGAAGTACCCTGGGAAACCCTTCTCAACAAGGGAAGAAAACCCAGCCAAATCCTTTTCTATATTCTTCAAGAGAAATACGTTCACCACCGAGAAAGACCTAGCACACAAGAGGGTGCTAAAACCCTAGAAATCTAGCGCCCAAGAGAGGTGTGCACCTTTTACCAAAGAAGTGTAGTTGCTGAAATTTCCAAACTCACATGAAGGATGTGTTTCTACAATGGGGAATCTTCCTTTACTTATATTAGACGTGTATTATCAACCAAAGTGTCTATTGGATCAACAGGGCCGACCTCACTAAGTCACACTATAATTATTATCATTATTATTAGTTGTATTATTAGTATTATTATTAGTATTATAATTAATATTAGCCATATTAATTATCTTTTACATTTATTATTAATCACATTAAGGTGGGGCCGACCTGTACCCTTTGTCGATTAAGGTTGGTTGTCATTGATGTCAACCCTTGAAGAAAGCCCCGTAGCACAAAGGTTTAGGTAATGGACCCAATATTGTTTGATGTAAATATGACTCATTATTGTTTTTTCATGGTTGATAAGAAGTAAATATGGATGAACTCCAAAGTGGCCCCCTTATGGTGAAAGCCCTCACGGGAAGACGCTTTGTGGAGTAAGAGAACCCATGCTTAATTGTGGAATAATGAGATGAAGTAAAGTGAATTTGTCAGGGAAAATATCCTAGATGAATAGTTCTTGTCATGTCATTTCCGGTGGTATGTGGAACGTCACATAATTCATCACGGTTAGAGAGTTACGACCATGAGAAGTTGGAGACCCCAGGTTTGGGCAATGGACCCAAGTTTGTTTGATGGGTAATGGTATGAGTTATGATATATTTTCACATAATACTATTATATATGGATAGTACATGTCATTCTATTTCTGGTGGTATGTATAATTTCACATAATTCCTCACAGTTAGAGAGTTATGGCCATGAGAAGTTGGAGACCCCAGGTTTGGGTAATGGACCCAAGTTTGTTTGATGGGTAATGGCATGAGTTATGAGATATTTTCAGATAATATTATTCTATATGGATAGTACATGTCATGCCATTTATGGTGGTATGTATAACTTCACATAAATCCTCACGGTTTGAGAGTTATCAGAGAACACAAATTATGTGTGTAAATTAAAAAAGGCCATGTATGGTCTAAAACAGGCTCCTAGAGCATGGTACTCTAGACTGGATAAGTATCTACAGCAGGCAGGGTTCAAAAAAGGAAGTGCAGACAACAACCTCTACATCAAGGTAAGTCAAGGTAATATTTTATTAATTGAAGTTTATGTTGATGATATTATTTTTGGTAGTGATGATGACAGGATAAGCCAGAAATTTGCAAAAGACGAAATGTCGTTACTTGGAGAACTATCCTTATTTATGGGACTTTAGATACATCAAAGCAACTAAGGAATTTTTATTTCTCAAACCAAGTATGTCATAGAAATGCTAAAGAGGTTCGGAATGGAAGATTGAAAACCAGTTATCACTCCCATGCAAACCAGTTGTAAGTTGAGCAAAGATGATGATTCAAAGTCTACAAATCAGAGGCAATATAGGTCAATGATTGGCAGCCTACTATATGTGACACCATCCAGACCAGATGTAATGCAGGCAGTTGGATAGGTGGCACGATTTAAAGCAGCACCAAAGGAATCACATGTATTAGCAGTAAAGAGGATCTTCAAATATCTCAAAGGAACATAAGAGTTTGGATTATGGTATCCAAAAGTAAAAGATCTATCACTTATTGTACACAAATGTAGATTGGGTAGGTTGTATTGATGACTGACGAAACACCAGTGGAGCAACATTCTACTTAGGTGAGTGTTTGGTATCATGTCTAAGCAAGAAGCAATCATCAGTATCTCTATCTACAGCCGAGGCAGAGTATATTGAAGCAGCAACATGTTGTACACAGGTTCTTTGGATGAAACAAACTTCAATAGATATACAGGCTGAGTATGATGAGCCCATTCCAATATATTGTGATAATACAAGTGCCATAAATATCCCAAAAAACCCAGTGATGCACTCCAAGATGAAGCACATTCCAATCAAGTATCACTTTCTACGGGAACAGGTTGCAGAAAAGAACATTAGAGTTGAGTATGTGGGCACAAAAGAACAAGTGGAAGACGTATTTACAAAACCACTTCCATGGGAAGCCTTTGAATATCTTCTCCAAAGACTTGGAGTTATTTCTACTCCAAAAATGAATGTTTTTTTAATGCTTATCTTATATGTCTTATATGTACATGAGGAAGCACCATAAGAGGACAATCTATCAGGGGGAGCAGCCCTAGATGGAAAGATACCTTTTCCACTGATGACAAAGGGGGAGAGATTTATCAGATGCAGAGAACAGAGGCATGGTTCCAGGGGGAGTAGATTTATCAGATGCAGAGGACAGAGGCATGGTTCCAGGGCGAGCAGATTTATCAGATGCAGAGGAAAAAGGCATGGTTCTAGGGGGAGAATGAGTGATATGATTTCAGTATTACATCAGAGTGTTGCCATCAATGCCAAAGGGGGAGAGTGTTAATTAAGGTTGGTTGTCATTGATGTCAAGCCTTGAAGAAAGCCTCGTAGCAAAAAGGTTTAGGTAATGGACCCAATATTGTTTGATGTGAATATGACTCATTATTTTTTTTTCATGGTTGATAAGAAGTAAATATGGATGAACTCCAAAGTAGTCCCCTTATGGTGAAAGTCCTCACGAGAAGACGCTTTATGGAGTAAGAGAACACATGATTAATTGTGGATTAATGAGATGAAACAAAGTGAATTTGTCAGGGAAAATATCCTAGATGGATAGTTCTTGTCATGTCATTTCCGGTGGTATGTGGAACGTCACATAATTCCTCACGGTTAGAGAGTTATGGCCATGAGAAGTTGGAGACCCCGGGTT
>ML849244.1:13924-27554 GCA_009831015.1 Picea engelmannii
TATATTCTAGTTTTTAATATAAAAAACATATTTTTAAATATAATAAAAAATATATTTGACTTCTTATTACCAACATTAGTAAAAGAAAAATGGTTTACTAAATTAAAAAAAAAATCAATATTCCACTTATATATTTACTATAAAATCATTATTTCAATATTCCACTTATATATTTACTATAAAATCATTATTTTTTATTAAAGATAGATTAAGTTTTACCATTTAAATTTAAATTTTTATTATTGAAATTTATTTTTTTCTTTGAAAAATCTGAATATATATATATATATATATATATATATATATATATATATATATATATATAACCATACTTTTTTCTTCCAATTCTATTTCATTTTTTTATTTTTTTTAATAATCACTTTTCATTATTAACATTTTTAAATATCATAATTTTTCATTGTATACCACTAAATCTTATTCAATGTGATTTTTATATAACTTAATTGTAAATTGTTAAGTTATATAGTCATTTTATAGTTCATGTCTTATTAATAATTTCATAGTTCACACATTTTCTTTTATTTCATCAAATTACTCATGTTTTATTTCAAGCATTGATAATGGGAACATCTAAATTCCCAAATATTTTTCATGAAATTGTTTAAAGTTAGAATAACATGTATAATTGATTCTAAAAACTTATTATTTAGTGTCTTAGCCATGTTTTACAAGAATTGGTTGTACCATAATGTTAAGTGGTTTTTAAAAGTTCATTACATAATAATGATTCTAAAAACTTATCATTTAGTGTCTTAGCCATGTTTTACAAGAATTGATTGTACCATAATGTTAAGTGGCTTTTAAAAGTTCATTACATGATAACCACTTTTATAAAACATTTGGTTCATTCTAGTAAATTGTTATAACAATTTTACTTGCAAAAATACAATCTTATTGTGCCACATGGAAATTCCTCTCTCTTCACCATTTGTGTGTCCATATAATCCTCTCTCCTTCACTCCCTCTCTCTTCCCCTATCTCTCCACCTTCCTCCCTCTCCCTTCCTCTTTTTCTATATCCCTTCCTCCCTTAGTCCCTCATCCTCACAAAAACCTCTCTCTCTCTCCAAAAGGGTGGGCTATGGTCCTAGCATGCAGGTGGTTAGGGTAGAGGAAAGGGCCCAACGAAAGAGGGAATTGGTGGTCGAAGGGAAGATGGGGATGCAGGTAGAGGAAAAGGGGATAAGCCAAGGGGGAGGGTGAGGTAAGATGGAGGGGAGGAGGAGAAGAGGTGAGGGAGATAATTACAGTAGGCGGGACTGGGTAGGCTGATTTTCGTTCTGCAAGCTAAGACCCCTTCCCACGAAAACTCCCCCGCCTACATAAGCAGAAGTTTGAGCCTGAGCCTCTACAATATTTGAGAGACCCGAAGTGGAATACTTACCATCTGCAAGAATCGATGCCGAACCAACATGATGTTGATATTGAAGTGACATTTAAATATCACCCAGTCCCGCCTACTGATCGCGACAGCCCCTAGGATCAGCGAGAGTGCTTCCTCCCCTCAAAATACTTACAGTCTGTACATTTGCTTAACGATTGAAGTCTCCCACTCTAGTTATCCCTGTGTAATTAAATCGGGTGCCAATCAACGAGCTGGGCTGGCTTAAGTTTTCCTAGATCTCGAAATCTTAATGACGGGTTCAGATCTATGTCTTCTCGCAAGCTCACCAACCGCCAACTGGATGTCGATTGTTTACCAGTGTGAGTTTTCTGATGCGCTTTTACCTTCATTTCGCGTGACCTCTCTCCTGGCACCTTGCGAGATATGTTTGGCGACATGTTTCTCTTGAAGGAAGAATTCCCGTGAGGAAGACCGGTCGACATAGCTAAGGTTCTCGTTAACCCTTCAATAATCATCTCGACCTTGAAATCTCTTGGCGAGAGTTGATTTGGTGATACTTACCCCACCGGATTGAAAACACAAACTGTGATGGAATTCCAAAATCCTTGGTGCGCTTGATTTGTATAGAATCATGTACAATCGCATAAAACCCTCCCGAAACTTCCACTAACTGATTGATGTCAATTCCGAATCGGAGTAACAAACAACTAGACTGATAAATGTATCGTAGTAATTGTATAATATTTTCAGGTTAAATTAGTAAAATCTAAGGTAAATGGTACCTTTTTATCTAATGAAAAAAGGGCAAACCTTTACTAATCTACAAAGAAAAGTTTTACTTAAGGACGAGAATTCATCTCGGCATCTTCAAGCTAGGGTCATTGGTATGACCTAGGCGTGTATTCAAAAGTATTCTCCCTTAGGAATTACTTCCACCTTGCGCTGGATGGATACTCGTATGCGAAAAGCTAAGGGATTCAATGATTCTTGTTGTTAGTTATAAGATTTTTAGAAGGTTTGCATGCAAAAATAGGCGGGTTAAGAACGTTGTTGGAAGACCTAAGCTTGGAAAAATAGATTGGTATTTTTATGAGGTGAGTAATAATGAAAGACCTTCATTTTGATTTAACGATTAAACTTAGTACATCACCTTCCAATGAGTAATGGTTATGGTTGAAGTTAATTGCTTCCTTGTCTCTACAATTAATGGAATATCATGATTAGGTCGAAGTGTAGTTGAGGTCGTTATGATGATACATGGAAAGTTGTGTAGTGTGATATCCATAATTCTTACTGTCATCTCTTAATTAGAATGAAAAGAGGGTAATTTCCATACTTAGTGCACCATGCTTGATATGGTAGGGAATATTTAATAGATTAACACTTGGTTTCCCTTTGGTAATAGATAGTATATATAAAGTTTTCTCATCTATGATTGATGAGTGATATGATAAGTAGATTAATGATAGTAATAATGATAGAACACTATGATTTGTATGTGAAGTTAAACTATAAGAAAATAAGAAGCTTGAGCATAGTTTATGTTATTATAGGATGGGATATTTTGGTTAAATAGAATTACTTTAGAGTTACCACTAAACCATAGAGAGGTCACCATGACAATATACATTATATGGATATAACTCCTTGACTACTTGGTTTACTTTTTGCATCATTTACTTAATGTTGATGACATAATGGTGTACTTTACATGATGCTTCAATGCTTGTAAAATCGTAGTAGATTATACTCTATGTTTAAGAATTTATGAGAGTTATTTTTGTTGATTGGGTCATGAATGTTGAAGTATGATTGGGGTTAAGGGAATAGATACCTCCTTGTTCCTGAGAACAGTCACCAGTCCTGAGACCTTAAATGGTCAGATTCAATCAGATGAATCCTAGACTTGAGCGTTGCATATGTGTCTTGGAGGTCCTAACCATGCATGATAGGTTGGGCAGGTGGTTACCTTTTTTTATCTCTTGAGATTGTTGATTGAATAATTGCGATGTTGTTTCAGTTGATCGTGATGTGTTGATTTTGCGTTGTTATTTATTTTGTTAACGCGTTGATTATGTGTCGTTACTAATCAGGATGAGGTGTCGATGGTGTTGCTACTCATTAAGTGGTGACGTTTATTTTCTTAATGCATATATATACATGTCGTACATTGTTATACGTTGTCGTAACGAAAGGGGTTGTTACAATGGGGTACTGGACGAACGAGTCGTACTAGAAGAGGAGTTATTCCTATCATCGGGAGCCCTTCTAACTGCTAGTATCCTGGTAGCTCTGACGATATGACACATATGAGGCATCAAATCACTCGACATTTCCCTCCAAAGCTCCAAGAGCATAGGATCTACCCTGATGTCTTACATCAACATAGGGCAGACTCCCACCTCAGTCAAAAGTGCACAAAGACGTTCACCCAACTCCAACCTGATTCTTGTATCTGGCCTATGACACATGCCTTCGGGTATATGCACCCAAGGAACCTGACCCATCACGGCCTCATGCATCATATTCTCATCGTAATTTGTTGGGCGAGGAGGCACATCCCCAATGAAAGTGTCAATATCTGGAAAAGGTATAGTAGACAACAATAATTACACAGTTTCATTAAACAATTTAATAAAACAAGTTAAAGAATGTGTTAGAATCAATTTTGTTCTAATTAAGTAAGACAATAAAATGAAACTAGATTAATTTAAACAAAATACTAATATTATCTGTATCATCTGGTGTGAATAGGATGTTCAAACATCCTCGCCAATCCAAACCCCCGTAAGGAAACAACACCATGATGAACATGTTATCTTCCTCACTGCCTAGTAGCCCCAACGCGTCTGGGGAAATCCTGGTCGGAAACTCCGGCTGGCCCCTCTTGGGAATCATCTCCCCCCACATGTTCATCCTCACATGAGTCCTCGACCTAGCATGCTGACGGACAAAATTCGGCCTTGTCTCCGGAAACCTTTCAAAAAATAAGAAAATAATCTCTTAGGAAAAAGGGAAGTTCGACCTCCCACGTATCATAGCAAGATATCTTTCTAGCACTATACAAAACTGCTGCAAAAAATGACAAACCATCAGATACACCGTGGCCTCTGTACCAACGAATCAACATAATACAAAAGAGGGAAACTAATGTGTTTCCCATCACTGGTAAAGTGTGCTATGGTCGTCACTAACAGTGAGAGGCACCTAACCTCCTCTGCACCGAAATAAGAGATTCGTAGTTGTCCACCAGATACCTGAAAATTAGTTGGGGAAAGTACACCAACCCCAATATATCTCTGAGAGTACATGAGTTGACTCTCTGCTGCAACACCTACTGGGGCATTTGGGAACTGGGGAAAACCATCCTCTCTCCTAGATAGCCCAGTGATAAAGTAAATATCCTCCTCAGTGGGATGGTACCACCAATCCGGACCCACACGAAAATCTTGTCGATGAACATCTCATCGATGGATCAGATGCACCAACAACCCGGAGTACCCCTTCAGGGACGTAGCCTCCTCATAGTACTTAATGAGGCATACATTTCTCAAGAGAACAAGAGTCGCTGCAGTAATAGGGTGAGGGTACAAATCCCTCTCCCTCTCCCTCGCCTCCCATTCTCATACAACATTGTACAGGTCCACCCTCTACTCCTGTTGTTGTTGCTTCTCTCTCCGCTCACGTCTCTGCATGATGAAAATATGAAATACATCAGCCTCACTCATACATAAAACATAAAAAAATCTACTAGAAATGAGAAATTTATTTATAAATACAGAAAAATAACTTCCTTCAAAAAGTAAGTAAATTTCATAATCGGTGCACCAATGTAAAATAACACACCGTATAAAATTTGTTATATTATATTATGCAGTGCGTTGTATAACCCTACCACACCAGTGCAGTCAGGTAAACCCATGCCTTGGTTGATTACACATATCCTACGCACCGCTTAAAATAAATACAAATTAAAATCCTAACGCACTGTAAAACATTTTTTTTAAATTAGTTAAGGCAGTGCATATACGTTCCTTATATTCCCTGGTGTGTTTAAGTAATGGATATGCACCGCCCCACCGGTGCGTTATGACTACCCTACGCACCACTTAAAATAAAAACAAATTAAAATCCTAACGCACCATAAAACATTTTTTTTAAATAATTAAGGTGGTGTGTATACGTTCCTTAAATGCACCAGTGCGTTTCGATAACGACGACACAGCTCCCCACCAATGTTTTAAAATTGATGAGTACAAAACATTGCAATTTTTTATCTAATTGTTTCGGGCGGTGCGTTCAAGTTATTCGGCTCACACCGCTAGCGGTGCACACAGAGAATTTACAGGGCGCACCGCGACAAAATGCCAAATTTTTATAGCGATGTGTTTGTAAAAATGAATGCATTGATGCACACGCTTGCTAACACACTATGCAAAATAATATGTCTGATTTGCGTGGTGTGTCATGTATCATAACATATCGGTGTGTTAGAGGTATTGCAACGCACTGCCGAATAGATAAATAATTTTACGTGGTGCGTCGATAAACAGATGTGTCAATGCGTTCATGTTTACCTATGCACCGCCGAGGAATTTAACATTATGTTGTGGTGCACCCTATAAATTTATAGGGTGCATTGACTGGGATGCGAGCCGAACATCTTGAACGCACCACACATAATTTTTTTTTTTTTAAACAGTGAGAAATTAACTCAATTTTAAATTTTAATCCACCGAAAACTTAAGTTATAAAGAAACAAAGATATTACCTAGACATTTTTTCGTCGGGGAGGCATGGTTGGCACATAGTAAAAAAACCAAATTTGCCCACCGTTTGGAAAAATTCGAAAGCCACGCACACAACAATAGACGAAAGGAAGAAAACTAAAGGGAAGCACGAACGACAGGGGGCTTCAGAAAGGAAAAATTTGGATCGATGCTTTTGAGCTATACAACACTAAAAATGGTAAAAATGAATTTTACGACTGGTAATTTTTTTTATTATTAAACCCTATTCTAGTGCACTCGATTACTGAACACATCGATGCTACAATATTTACGTAGCACACCGGATACTATTTTTTTACAAATAACCCAAACATGGTGCACCCTTTTAGAGCACGGGTGCGCACCGTGTGTCCAGTTACTATGGAGCGCACTGGCGTATATATTTTTTGAAGAAAATTCTACAATGGTGCATAATTTTTTAATTTAACCTTGTCATGGTGTAGTCGATTGTTCGATGCACCAGTCCATCCAGTGTTACATAGGGTATCAATTTGTTTTTTTTTAAATAACCCTAACATGGTGCTCCCTTTGAAGCAACGGTGTGCCCCGATGCGTTAATATACTACATAATGCACTGACATATATTTTTTTAAATAATCCTACAATGGTGCATAAATGTTTTTATTTAACCATGTCACGGTGCGCTCTATTATTATCGACACCGATGCGTCTAGTTTTAACAAGCGCACCATTTTATATATTTTTAAAATAACCCTATCATTATGCGTCCGTTTAGAGCACGTGTGTTGACTAGTGCGTTAGTATACCACAGAGCGCACCAGAGTACATTTTTCGAAATAATCCTATGATGGTACGTATTTGTTTTATTTAATCATGTCATGGTGTGATTATTGATGCAACGCCCCGGTGCGTTGGAGTGTTATAGACAGACTCGTGTAGTGTCTTTTAAATATACACATCGTTTCTTTAAAATTTATCGAAATTTTTATTTGCCAGTAATATAGATTAGAATTTTTCTAGACTAAGCATGTTGTAGACTCAAGGATTTGGTGACCTCCCAACTATATTATAAATGGGCAATGATTATAGTTTAGGATTTTGAGAGACAATTATGATCACTAACGGTGAGATCAAGGTTATGATCATTGACGACGAGATCACACGGGTTATGATCATTGACGATGAGATCATGCAGGTTATGATCATTGATGAAGAGATCACATAGTTTATGATCATTGATGACGATATCATGCAAGTTATGATAATTGATGACGAGATCACGTAGGTTATGATCATTGACGATCATGCAAGCTGGTTATGATCATTGACAGTGAGATCACACAAGGTTATAATCATTGGCGATCATGATGGCGATATGGGAAGGGAGATCCAGACAGTAGTAGGTACCCATGGAGAAATATTCCCATCATGTACAACATGGTCATAAGAACTCAAATTGTCATCATAATCACATAAAATTGTGAATGAGAAACTAATATAGATTAGAATTTTTCTAGACAACTCGTTAGTTGGGAGTTCACCAAATACTTGAGTCTACAACATGCTTTAGATGATTATATATTAGAATTTTGAGAGACTACCCATACTTTAGACTCAAGTCTTTACAACTGAAATGCCTATACTTTAGACTAAAGTCTTTACAAATGAAATGCCTATACTTTAGACTCAATTCTTTACAACTGAAATGCAGACATAAAAATTCACAAAAATGCCCAGGAAACAAATCCCTCTCCCTCTCCCTCGCCTCCTTATCTTGTACAACATTGTACATGTCAACCCTCTGCTCTTGTTGCAGTTGTTTCTCTCTTGGATGACATCTCTGCATGATTAAGAATATGGCCAATACATTTTTTTAATTTAACCATTTTACAGTGCGCTAAATAACTAGTCGCACCAGTGCGTTGTTATTTACGTAGCGCATCAGAGTATTGTTTCGAAAACATTACCATGATGCGACATTGTTTGGGAGAAACCGTACACACTGGTGCAATTGTTTAAGTAGCGCATCGTCGTATATAATTTTTTTTTAAATAACACTGCCACGATGCACAATTTTTTAGAGCAACTGTGTGCCCTGGTGCGTCATTATTTATGTAGCACACAAGATTATTTTTTTTTTGTTTGAAATAACCCTACTACGGTGCATTAGTTTTGCGGGAATCGACGTGTCAGTTGTATAAAACACACCGATGCGTTATATATTTATAAACGCACCATACAAAAACATCCACTAAAACCTTCGCCCGCTCGCTTCCGTTAGTATCCTTTGCTATAAACATATTTTGGGGATATTTTAATAGGGGCATCTGTAAAAACCTTTTCTAGAGGGTATTTTTCTTGTAGTTCCAATGCGTCTTGTGAACATTCGTTTGTTGAGCATCTAGCATGATCTCCTCAATCATGCAGGCTTCTGGTCCTGAAGTATCATCAGTCATAGAGTTTGAATTCTTGGGAGTTGGGCGAGAGGGGCCGATGTTTTCCTACTTGTGACATGGAGAGGTGGGTGGAGGGGGGCCTGATCCCCTTTGGCGCCATTAGCGAAAGCTTTGACCTACTGCAGAGGAGAGTCAAAGTGAAACCCTAACAGAGAAAAAACCATGGTTAACTTTAAGATCAAAGTCATTTGACTGCCTTTTGTGTCAAAATTTACTTTGAGAAGTTGAAATCATTTTATGGAAAAAATTATAAGTTTTATGTGATCATTTATTTTAACTATACACACTTTATATTGTGACATACATATCTCTTTATAACTAAATAAGTAAATACTTTCATTTCTAAATAATTTTATAAGATGAAATTTCGCAGTAATGGTTTCCTTCATGTCAAATCTCACCAACCCAAAATTTTCATTCTTAAACACCTAAATTTATGTAGCATTTGATATATTTCATAATGATTTATTTGATTTTGAGAAAACACATCTCATGCTTACCTTCAAAATAATGACTACTTTAATATTTAAATCCAAAAAAACAACCACCCAAAATATCACCCTATTTATATTTCATAAACCAAATGTAATCATGCCTATAGAAATATACGGTGTTATTGATAAAAGTTACAAACTTATTGTAATAAATAACATTAAACATAACTTTAAATCCACAAAACATTGAAAACAATCCTTACCAATATGAAATATAGATCTCACCTTCTCCTATATCAAAAAGTTTTGTGAATTTTTTTTTTTCTATCTAAAATTTCATATATTGACCAAATTAGTAAATCTATAAAAAATAATACTCAATGAAAATAAATTGTTGAGACTAACTATAATCATACCTTTAGTCTCAAACCAAATACCACATTTATTTTGAAAATACTAAAATAAGTTTGTAAAGAGAAAAAATAATACAAATAACATTAATACATGACCTTATAATTTATTCAAAATTGACATAGCTAAATCATCTTAACTCCTTCAAAGAACCCCTACAACCATCTATGTTGACAAATTAATTTCATTATGGTACTTTCTTTTTGTTCTCCCGTACTTTTTTAGAAGGCATAAATTCTTAGTACATATACCTTTTCACTCATACCTTTCCACTCTTATTTTTTTGTTCGGTTGCTTTCTAACATCCTCACTATATTTATTTTTCTTTCATTTTCATCTTTTCTTATTCTTAAAAACATTTTTAAGATTCTTCTATTTTCTATACTTTGATTTTTCCTCTCTATCTTTTCTTTTCTAATTTGTTTTTTTCAATTTATTTAACATGTCCTCAAAACCACATTCTTTATATTTTCTCTTTAAACCACACTCCTCTCTATACTTTTTTATCAACCTTATTTTAACTATCTTAGTTCAAGTATCAACTTTACCTAAATCTTATCATGTAACCTTTATTAATTCTTTTAATTATTTACTATATTTATTCATGATCAAAGTTCTACACCTTAATTTTTACTTTATCTTTTAATTTTGTTAAATTACTTGATATTTTTTTATTCATTATCAAAGTTCTAAACCTTAATCTTTACTTTATCTTTTAATATTATTAAATTATTTAATGCTCATTTTATGTGAATATTTTTCTTCTTTAGAGATTTAATTTGTGATACTGTTTTCTTTTCTCTATTTTATCAAAATCTATTATTTGATTTTATCTTAATTTTTACTTTATCTTTTAATATTATTAAATTACTTAATGCTAATTTTAATGTTATGTGAATATTTTTCTTCTTTGAACATTTAAGTTTGATAATGTTTTCTTCTTCTCTAGTTTATCAAAAACTATTATTTGATTCTATCTTACTTAATTTTTACTCTATCTTTTAATATTATTAAATTACTTAATATTCTTTTATTCATTAACAAAATTCTACACCTTAATCTTTACTTTATCTTTTAATATTATTAAATTACTTAATACTCATTTTAATGTGATGTAAATATTTTTTTTTTAACATTTAACTTGTGTTAATGTTTTCTTCTTCTCTAATTTATCAAAATCTATTATTTAATTCTATCTTATATTTTATTTTATTATCCTTTGTTTTCTCTTTTATTACATTTTACTCAAATTCATATTTATTTTAAAAGTCATTTTTGTTTTTATATTTTATTATATATTACAAAATTATTTTAATTTTAATTTCTTTCATTAATCACCTTTCCTTCTCTCCTCACACATTGTATATTTAAACATACTTTTTATTATAACAATTCCAATTTACTTTCAAAATAACAAAATATTATTTTAATTTTAATTTCTTTCATTAATCACCTTTCCTTCTCTCCTCACACATTATATATTTAAACATACTTTTTATTATAACAACCCCAATTTACTTTCAAAATAACAAAATATTATTTTTATTTTAATTTCTTTCATTAATCACCTTTCCTTCTCTCCTCACACATTATATATTTAAACATACTTTTTATTATAACAACTCCAATTTACTTTCAAAATAACAAAATAAAAATTTGTCTCTTTTCTAAAGTCAACTTCATTTTTATCAAATCCATTTTCTCTATTAAATAATAATTGTATAAATGTTTTTATTTATAAATACTATTTACAACAAAATATTTTTAATTTTATATTTATATTTTATTATATATTATTAAATTATTTTAACTTTAATCTCTTCCACTAATCACACTCGCTTCTCTCCCCAAACATTACATATTTAAACGATGCTTTTTATTACAACAACTCTAATTAATAGATAAAACACATGGACAAGTTGGCTTGATCTGCATTTCATTTCCTACATTTCCACACTTCTGGGCATATGTGAGGGAGCCTGAAATCTATCAACAATCTCCAAATTTGTGAAATTATTGTCAAGTTAGACGGCGAAAAACGTGCTCAGATTATTATTCCTCAAGTCAAGCTAATTGGATATGGATCTTCCACGTAATCATAGAATATTAAAAGAGCGGAAATTTGCAAGCGGGACAGTCCATTCCTCAAGTCTCAAATCAAACTAATTGGATAAGGATCTTCCACGTAATAATAGAATATTAAAAGAGCGGAAATTTGCAAGCGGAACAGTCCAATCCTCAAGGCTCAGTCAAGCTAATTGGGTATGGATCTCAATCAAGCTAATTGGTTATGGATCTTCCACGCAATAATAGAATAGTGAGAGACTGGAAATTTTCAAGAGCGAGATAAGGACCGGCCATCGTTTGCGTTTAATCTGATTACCATGGCAGATTCTGACTCCATTCAATCCTTGGGCGTACTGTCATTTCTTTCTGTGTTTAAACTTTTTTTTGTTGTTAAGTTTAAAGGTGTACATCTATTGATTATGGGCATATTGATTATGGACACATTTAATAGGTTTTTAGTACTTAATCAGTTTTGTATGGATAAGATTAAATATTGATGGAATATTCTTAGTAGTCCAAATAAATCAATGATTGTGATTTCAACCATTAACTTCCTCACTATTATAAAGACATCAATTTACATGTTTATCTTTTTACTTTTACTTAATCATATTTAAAATTTACTATGATGGTTAGGTGATTGCTAAGTATGAGTGATTAGAGTTTCATTTTTTAGGCCAACCTAAACCTTTGGTCTTCACCAGCCATGTTCTAGACATACTACCTCTTTCCAGCTAACTCCTTCCGGTCCACCTCTGAGCCGTTTCTCTTTCCCGACAATTCAAATTTTGCAAACCATCTTTTTACAAACCATCCTTTAAACGTTTACCAACCACAAATTTGTGGCTGTGCTAGTTTAGAATCAGTTGTATTGTAAAATCGCGGCCCAGGGGGAGAGAACGCTCGAGCACAAAAATCGAAGTGGGAAACTCCAACCTTACCTTCTAGACGACAGCCCAACGAAGTACGGCCGTTCAATTAATATAATATGTGAAAGAGAATGCAAGGCAAGTCAATCCATGCTTATCAGAAATGGCACATGGCGTTTGCCAAATTCTAAAGTCAATTTTATAAGTACTAGAATTAGCCACCACCAGGCTACCAAAACGCTTCAGCTCTGTAGAAGCCACCTGCTAAAGGCGATGACAATGGAGAACTTTTGTTTTACGAACTGTGTCCGTTCATTAGCTTTCCTCATGTACTTGTTCATAAACTCAGGTTGTGTCGTCGATGGAATTTCTATAGATGGACAAGAGCGCCTAATATCATGCCTGCATAGTGGTGGCGTAACAAACCTAACAATCCTATCTGATTCTACTAATGCTGCTGATGATGAATATACTTCTCTGTTGAGATTTTCTCTACAAAACCTGCGATTCACAGAGCCTGCTGTGCCCAAACCAGCCCTTATAATCATTCCTGTGAATAGGTTCCAAGTGCAGAAATCGGTGGCGTGCTGCATAGAACAAGGTTGGGAGATTCGAGTACGCAGTGGAGGGCACAGCTATGAGGGCTTCTCGGCCACCTCCGACATCCCATTCGTTCTCATCGACCTCATGGACTTCCACAGAGTCGATGTCGATATGAGCTCGGGCACAGCCTGGGTAGAAACCGGGGCAACGCTGGGAGAGGTGTATTCTGCAATCGCCCAAAAGAGCGGAATCCACGGTTTTCCCGGTGGAGTCTGCCCCACGGTGGGTTCCGGCGGGCATTTCAGTGGAGGCGGGCTAGGGCTACTTACGAGAAAATACGGTCTCGCGGCCGACAACGTTGTCGATGCGTTGCTCATTGACGCGTCGGGCGAGGTGTTGAATAGGAAACGCATGGGAGAGGATCTGTTTTGGGCCATCCGAGGCGGGGGAGGAGGAAGCTGGGGCGTTGTTATTGCATGGAAAATCAAACTGGTAAGAGTCCCTTCTCTTGTCACAGTTTTTACAGTCTTGAAAACAGGAAGAGATAATGTGACGGACTCTGTGCATAGATGGCAATACGTAGCACCGCACATGGAAGACGATCTATTTATGCGCGTACAGGTGTTTGGCATCAGTCAAGGCGGGCAAGCCACGGATATCAGAGCGTCCTTTCATGGCATGTATCTGGGATCCAAGAACCAGCTCCTCTACAGAGTTGATAAAATATTCCCTGA
>ML849245.1:23994-56992 GCA_009831015.1 Picea engelmannii
TTGGCATTGGTATTGTCAAGGAATAAGGGTATTGGCAATGCATATTGGTTTTGGTATGGTATTTGTATGGTATTTGTATTGGTATTGGTATTGGTATGGTAATGGTATGCATATCATTGCCGTGCAATGGTATGCAATGGTATTGGTATTGGTATGCAATGGTATGGTATTGGTATGGTATTGATATTGGTATTGTTATTGGTATTCAATGGTATGGTATTGGTATAGTATGGTATTGATATTGGTATGGTATTGGTATGCATATCATTGCCAATGCATACCATTGTCGTGCAATGGTATGAAATTGTATTGGTATTGGTATGCAATGGTACAATATTGGTACAATAATGGTATTGTTATTGGTATGCAATGGTATGGTATTGGTATTGGTATTGGTATGTTATTGGTATGGTATGGTATTGTATTGGTATTGGTATTGGTATGTTATTGGTATGGTATGGAATGGTATTTTATTAGTATGTTAATGGTATGGTATGGTATGGTATGGTATTGGTATGGCAATTGTATTGGTATTGGTATGTTATGGTATTGGTATTGGCATTGGTATGCAATAGTATTGATATTGGTATGCAATGGTATTGGTATTGGTATGAAATGGTATGGTATTGATATGGTATTGGTATTGGTATTGGTATTGGTATTGGTATTGGTATGGTATTGGTATTGGTATTGGTATTGGTATTGGTATTTGTATGGTATGGTATGGTATTGGTATTGGTATTGGTATGGTATTGGTATTGGTATTTGTATTTGTATTGGTATTGGTATTGGTATTGGTATGGTATGGGTATTGGTATGGCATTGTTATGCATATCATTGCCAATGCATACCATTGTTGTGCAATGGTATGCAATGGTATTGGTATTGGTATGCAATGGTACAATATTGGCATGGTATTGGTATTGGTATTGGTATGCAATGGTATGGTATTGGTATTGGTATGTTATTGGTATGGTATGGTATGATATTGTATTAATATGGTATTAGTACGGTATGGTATGGTATTGGTATTGGTATTGGTATGGTATGGTATGGTATGGTATGGTATTGGTATTGGTATTGGTATTGGTATGCAATGGTATTGGTATTGGTGTTGGCAAGGCATAACTAGGGTATTGACACTGCATATTGGTATTGGTTTTTGTTTTGGTATTGGTATTGGTATTGGTAATGCGTATTGGTATTGGTATTGGAAATGCATATTGGTATTGGTATGGTATTGGTATTGGTATTGGTATTGGTGTGCATATAATTTCCAATGCATACCATTGCCATGCAATGGTATACACTGGTATTGGTATTGGTATGGTATGGAATTGGTATTGGTATTGGTATTGGTATGGTATTGGTATGCATATCTGTTGAAATATTGTAACTGAAAAGAGTGTTCTATTTATTATTGAGTTATTATTCATTAGATCAATCCCCTTTTGTGGATTGATCATGTCAGGCATTGTAATTGACCAAAACCCCTTTTGTGTATTGGTCAAACCCTAAATATATTATGCAAATTGAGAAGTCGACCCCTAGGCTAATTAAAGTGGTTTTAACCATTAAGAAGACAAGTCATACATGCCCAATGAAGAGATACCTTTCCATCACATGCCAGTTTGTATAAATAAAGGAATCCAATGCCTCATTTACTCACTCACTCATTCGCTCACTTAGTGCACAAGTTTGGTAGTTGCAGTTGGGAGAGGAAGGAAGAGAGAGTCACATTGCTCAGTGGAGGATATTCTCTAGTGTTTGGCTTATTGTCTTGGCATTGTATTGACTCTCTATATTAAGAAATTTTTTGTTGGGTTTTCTCCCCCATGAGGGTTTCCCATGCTAAATGATGTGTATCTTGTGATTTTGTTTCTCTTAGTGATCCTATCTATACTATGGTTATCTAGTAAATTGAAAAGAAACTGAATAATATCTTAAACCTTAACATGGTTTCAGAGCTAAACTGAATAGAGCATCTTTCATTGGATAAAGAAAATGTCACTGTTACTGTACAAGAAAATTAGGGCTTTTGTTGAAGAGGAATATCAACCTAAAAATCATCTAGAAAGGTGCACCCTAGCCTAGGGAACTCTTTGGCACCTTCAATGCACTTTTTCATTGGATAGAACTCCTAGAAAGTGAAACCCTAGTTTTCACTGGTACCAAAAAACTAGAAGTACCAGAAAACCAGAAATATTAGAAAACCAGGAAACCAGAACCAATACAAGAAGTACCAGTCTAGAATTCTGTTGGTCAAGTTTGAAGGGGAAAATTTTGGATTTTCTGAAATCTAATTGCACCAGGCTACTCGCCTTAGCCAAGTGCACCTCCTGGTAAGTTCAAAATTAAATTCTGAGCATTTTCGATTTTTGGTTATTTTCCTAGCTCTAGGTAAAGATGTCTGCAACCACTAAGCTTGTTGACAAGCTAGAAGGTGTTGAAAACTTATGTTCCTAGAAGTATAGAATTTCACTCATTATTGAAGAGAATGACCTAGCAATACTCATTAAATAAGATGTACCAGAACCTACCGATGCTGCAGCTAAATCAAAACACCAAAAGGACACAGTTGTCGCCAAAAGAATCATTGCATATTCTATTATATATCACTTGATTCCTCAAGTGGATTCAAAGAAGACTCCAAAATAAATGTTTGATGCCCTAACCAAATTGTATGAAGGAAAGAACATCAATCAGAAGATGAATCTAAGAACTCAACTCAAAAGTACAAGGATGCAGAAAGGATTCAGGAATATTTCTCTAGAATATCACAATTCAAAGAACAACAAGAAGAAATTGGTGATACTCTAGATGAAGACGAACTTATAATGACAACCCTTAATGGTCTCATAAGACCTTGGGATGCATTCATCCAAACCAATTGTGCCAGAAAGGAGAAATTAAACGTTGACAGTCTTTGGGAAGAATGTGTTCAAGAAGATGCAAGAGTAGCTAATCGAGAAGCATTACTATCAAGAGATGAAGATCAAGGCCTAGCTACTCATACTAAAGGAGGAAGAAATAAGTCTTACTTCCAGAAAGAAACTCATCAACATAAGGAGTCTCACCCCCAAAACAAATTCATACATAAACAATCTCAACCTCCAAGGATATTCCAGAAGTTTCAGAAAGGTCAAAGAAGAGAAAAATATTTATCATCCTACCAATGTTACCATTGTGACAATATGGGACATATTTCTAATAATTTTCCAGCTAGACGAGAAGAATACAAGAAGAGAAATAAGAGGCATCATTCCCATATAGTTGAAGATGAAGAGCCACCCACAAAGATGATAAAAGAACAGATTGAAGACTATGTCTTGATATTTTCCCTCTCAGGATCAATGTCACCTAGTGAGGACACTTGGCTCATAGACAATGGTGCTTCCAATCACATGACAGGTCAAAGAGATATTCTCTCTTTCCTTACAGAAAAGAAGTTTCCCCAGAAAGTTACACTTGGAGATGATTATCAATACCCTATCAAAGGAATCAAATTACAAACTTGATTCAAGTACCCCAATGAAGATGAAGGATGTACTATATGTACAAGGTTTGAAAAAGAACTTACTTTCCATCTCATCTTTAGAGAAGAAATACTTCATAGTTATCTTCATAGATGGAGAAGTTATTATGTGGCCCAAAGGAAAAACCATGGAAGAAGCAATTGTTATTGGAAAAGAATAAGGTGGCTTGTATAAGCTAAAGGGTCACCCATAAGAAACCTTGACCCATTCCATTGGGAATCCATGTGAACTTTGGCATAGAATACTAGATCACATCAACTACAAGGCATTACCATATGTAATAAAGGCAATCACAGGTCTACCAGAATTCAAGGTTGACCATGAAGGCATGTGCAATAGATGTACACAAGGAAAGAACATCAAGAACCCTTTTCCAAAGAGACACAATAAAGAAGAAGGAGTCCTAGAGATCATTCACTCATATGTGTGTGGCCCAATTCCATCAAGCTCCATCAGTGGGTATGTATACTATGTTTCTTTTATCGATGATTATTCTCACAAAACCTAGGTTTACTTTTTGAAATCAAAAGATGAAGAGTTCAGTAAATTCAAGGAATTCAAATCCTTGATAGAGAATCTCTCTAAAAGAAAGATCAATATACTTAGGTCATATAATGGAGGATAATACACCTCAAAATATTTTTCAAACTTTTTCAAAGATGTCAGGATCAAGAGGGAGCTCACCATTCCCTACAATCCTCAACAAAATGGTGTAGCAGAAAGAAAGAACAGAACTATAATGGAAGTAGTGAAGATTATGATCCATGATCAAGATGTTCCAATGCACTTATTGGCAGAAACAATAAAAACAATAGTATATGTACAAAATATATTATCCTATAGTGCACTTTGGTTCAATACCCCTGAAGAGATGTTCTCCAAAAAGAAGCTAGAAGTAAGCCATCTCAAAATATTTGGTTGTCCAATATTTGTACACATTCTGAAAGAAAAGAGAACCAAGTTGGACCCTTCAGGAAAGAAGGGAATATTTGTTGGATACTGTGAGGTCTCCAAGGCCTTTAGAGTTTACATACCACATTACCATCATATTGAGATCAACATAGATGTAACCTTTGATGAATATGCAACACTTACTAAATCAAGAAGATGCCAACTTGAAGAAGTATATGAAGAAGAACCCATGGCTCCCATAGTTTTAGAACCATTGAGGGAAGTAATAACTTCCCCTGATGAGGAAATTCTAGAATATCATGACATAATATAATCCCAAGAACCTCCCTGGATGACGATCTCCCATAAGATAAAGCCATCCTAGGAAAGGAAACTTATTCAAGATGGAGAGAAGTACGATGGCCCTGAAGGAACCATGAGACAAGTCAAGAAACCCAAGACATTCTCTAGTTATATGGCCTTGATGTGTGATCTCTTAGAGAAGGAGCCTACTTTATTTGAAGAATCTATTCAGAAGAAATAATGGGCAGATGCCATGACAGAAGAATACCAATCCATTATAAATAATGATGTATGGGAAATAGTTCCTAGACCAAAGAGAAAGGATGTGGTATCTTCCAAATGGATTTTCAAAATAAAACATGTTGTTGATGGAAGTATTGAGAAATATAAAGCAAGGTTTGTTACTCATGGATTTTCTCAAAGGAAGGCATTGACTATGAAGATACGTTTTCTCATGTAGCCAGATACACTTCAATCAGAACCATCATATCTCTTGTAGCTATGATGAAGTGGAAGTTACACCAGATGGACATGAAAACAACTTTCTTGAATGGTGGAATTGAAGAAGAAGTGTATATAGAACAACCTCAAAGGTTTGAAGTTGAAGACATGAAGACTCATGTCTGAAAGTTGAAGAAGGCTCTGTACGGATTGAAGCAAGATCCTAGAGTTTGGTATGGAAGGATTCATATTTTCCTGACAAGATTGGGATTTACCAAGTGTAAAGTTGATTCTAACCTTTACTTCAAGTTTATGAATGATGAGCTTGTTATATTGTTGTTGTGTGTGGATGACTTATTCTTAATTGAAGAAGAAACGCTCATCACTTATTGTAAGAATAATCCCGCTACAGAATTTGAGATGAAAGACCTTGGTGCAATGCACTATTTCTTAGGTCTTGAGGTCCGATAGATCCCAAAGAAGATCTTCCTTAACCAAGGGAAGTATGCAGCTGAAATATTGAAGAGATTTGATATTTTGGAGTGAAAATCCATGAATACACCCATGGAAACAAAGTTGAATCTCCTGGTTGACAGTCATCATAATTGATTGATTCTCTGTTGTATAGACAGATCATTGGATCATTGATGTATCTAAAGAACAATAGGCTAGATATATGTTTTGTTGTGAACACCTTGAGTCAATTTCTAGCAGATCCCAGACGTGTTCAATTAGTTGTTGCAAAACATGTGATGAGGTACCTTAAGGGTACATTAGATTGTGGTATTAGTTATAATGGAGATCACGACTTCATACTGAGTGGTTATACTGATTCAGATTGGGCTGGAAGTGTCTCTTACAGAAAGAGCACTTCAGGATGTTGTTTCAGTTTGGGGTCAACCATGATCTCATGGAAAAGTAGGAAGCAATCAAGCATTTCTCTCATCACAAAAGAAGCATAATACATTGTTCCATGTTCTGCCAGCTGTGAATCCATATGGCTTCGAAATTTGTTGACATGTCTATTCGATCTGAAGATGGAAGCAACCGTGATTCTATGTGATAACTAGACTTGTATAAAGATGAAAAAGAACCATGTGTTCCATGACAAGTCAAAACAAATAGAAATCCAATATCATTACATCTGTGATATGGTGCAGAGACGATCCATAAATCTCTATTATGTTAGCACATATGAACATGTTGCAAATGTGTTTACCAAGCCTTTGTCTCATGTAAATTTTGAGCACTTTTGAGATAAGATTGGTGTAGTTCGAAAGGACCTCCCTCGAAAGGGGGAGTAGTGTTGATGCTAGCCTAGTGTTGTATATTTCCATCTTTGTGTTGATGTTGTTGTGATGCCAGCCTAGTGCTGAAGATTTCCATCTTTGTGATGATGTTGTTGTGATGCTATCCTAGTGCTGAAGATTTCCAGCTTCGTGTTGATGTTGTTGTGATTCCAACCTAGTGCTAAATATTTCTAGCTTCATGTTGATGTTATTGAGATGCTAGCTTCATGATGAATATTTCCAACCTAGTGTTGATGTTGATGATTCTCTAGCCTTCGTGTTGTGATGTTTTTGTTGTTGTTGATGATGCTCCAGCCTTCATGTTGTGATGTTTTTGTTGTTGATGACACTCCAGCCTTCGTGTTGTGATGTTTTTGTTGTTGATGATGCTCCAGACTTTGTGTTGTGATGTTGCTATTGTTGATGTTGTATCAGACTTATGATTTTATTGATGATGATGATGATGTATTAGTGTTATACTAATCCATGTTGATAAAGATGATGATGATGCCATTCCAACTCCCTACTTTGTATGATGATATTGATGATGAGAAAAATTTATGATGATTTATAGATATGTTATTCAGTGTTCTAGATGTTATTGATGTTGTTTCCATCTGTCTCTCCTCATGATGTTGTAGAATACCCTTATTGTTAAGGGGGAGTGTTGAAATATTGTAACTGCAAAGAGTATTCTATTTATTATTGAGTGTAGAGCCTGGTTATTTTTCAGGACTCAAACTAAATAAAGGTTTTCTAAATTTCAATTTAGAATTTATTTTAATGACTTTCTTATACTTGGAATAAACCAGGAATAAACATCAACAGTAGAATAATGATAACAACAACAAAACAATGATAACAATAGCAACAGAATAATGATAACAACAACATAATACATACCTCCACCTGTAGGTTGGTTTATCTAGTCCCTTTTCTATCTGATCATGTTCTTGTTCTTGCCCTTGTTCTTTCCCATACTAAATATTAACCTCCCAGCTAGCTAGGAACAACCTCTCTGGATCCCTAGATATAGGAATCCTTGCGGTTTCTTGGCCCCCGAGCCCAAAATTCCCAGCAACACTAGTGCCATGTGAGAGCTCTCCAAAACCACTCCTCCAATTTCCTCCTCCTCTCCCTCTTTTGCAATTCAGAACTCCTCAAACAGAAAATAATCATCCCCTTCCAAGTCCTCCCTTTATTCCTTATCCTCCTCTCTCAATTACCGCTCATTAATTCTCAGCAACCTTATCCCCCCATTAATTACTTCACCCACCTTTTAATAATAAAATAATAAAGACTTATTAATATATTTTAATAATTAATTAAATTAATATTTATCATTCATGATAATTACATAGTTAATTAGGGTTGTTAAATTAACCCACGCTTCAAGAAACTTCATCCTGAAGTTAGAGTAATTTACAATACAAGGGTAATGACACATGGTTCATACATCCACATCAAATAAACAACATTATCAGTAAGAAAAAAAAAACTTATACATACTAGTGTACATGTGAAAGAAATGCATGTGTAGCTATCACATACAAGGCTCGCACATGTACTATTAAAATTAATTATCACACCTAAAGTAATTATTGTATGCATCCAATCCAATCAACGAGACCATTCATTTCATAAAAGATAGTAAACTATTTAAAATGTTCGCAAAATCCCTCAATTATAATAATTTAGCACAACAACGTTCATTTAGATAATTGTAGTTCAGTTAAGAAATTATAAATATACATATATACATATTCTCTTTTCAAAAAAAGAAGAAGGGAAAAACAATAAATTCTACTATAAGGTGAAATCCCCACACACTCTCCACTTTTTATATTCATCCTTCCACCTTAAATTACTTCCCTCATCCATCCCTATTCTTCCTCTGCTAGACTATATTGGAGCGTAAACTATATTGACCTAACTCCAAATAGAACCCGTAAGCGGAAGTGACACTCTCTTGACCAAGCTTCCCCAGCAGGCAACTGACAGTCATCATCACATGTCTAGGGGAGCGTGAGCTAACACCGTCCTCCCATGACTCTAGGTTTGAGAGGATACATGGTAGGAAATGTCTCCACCCCTCCTAATAGGACTACGATCCACACCCTACCATGGAATATAAAGTGGCACTGTGTTGCTAGGAATTTTTTCATCGTATATTCGGTTTTAGGCAGTCTCACCACCTAAAAAACCTGCATTGGTCCATATATCATAGCAATGCATTCAAACCAACATAATTTCACATATAAAGATTCATACCATATGGTTTCTTGGTTGGTGTTCACAACATCAACTTTTATTATCATTATCCTTTGGATATTTCATATCCCATTGACCTGTAGATTAGTCTATAACACAAACTCATACATATATATACATTATCATCATGTAAATGCATTCAACCATAATCTCAATTCGGTATCCACATACCAACAACTTTAAATTTCAAAATTTTCAAGTTAGAAATAGATCACATAATATCCCCATAATTCAAATCAAGTTAAACATTCATAGAACTAACATTATCATAATAGATTTCATAATATCCATCATCATTCAAATAAAGTTAAACATTCATAGAATTGACATTCACATAATAGATTGCATAATATTCATCATCATTCAAATAAAGTTAAACATTCATAGAATTTTCATTCACATAAGTTCATACGTCTTAAAAGTTCAAGTGTATCATTAATAGTTTCATAGTGAATAGAAAATAAAGGTGATTAGGCCTTAGGTAATCCTATTTGTCTAAGTCAAAAGGTGGAATTACAAACACCCAACCTTCGAGAAATATATTCTCGAGGTGGTCAAAAAAGTGAGGGATGATCTCGTTGTAATGTCTCAACATCCTCCTGTTGTTGGGAAAAAATACCCTACGGACTAGCAAACTAGGGTCAGACTTGCATGCAGATTTTGACCGTAAAGAAATTACCTTTTAACCTACCACCCAAAACTTAAACCCTTCTTTCAAAATACATACATGGAAAGGAACTACCATCCTTGTTACTAATGTTTGGTGTAGATCCTCCGTTGCACTTTTGTCTATTTGCTGGTGTTGCTCCTTCCAACAATAACCTGCAATCAAAACAAACAACGATGCATGGACACTACTTTTCTACTTGAGGGTTAGAAATTAAGCACAAATTAAATAAATCATAGATAACTCATGCATTGGGACATGAAAAGTATTCTTTTATTATTTTCAAAATGAATCGACTTACAATCAAATTCGAGACCGACCACCACTCCTTGATCTTGATCCTGGGCTCCTCCTCTTCTGTCCTCCAACTGCTTTGCGTTAATTCTCATTTGGCTTGAGGAAAGGCTAAAGGGTTGGGACAATGGATTCAGCAAATGGGTAGAGTTTCTTCGCTATATTCTTCCTCCTCCAAATGGTATCCCTACCCCTTCTTTTATAGGCTATAAGGAGCTAGGGTTTTGGATGAACTCCTGGCCATGCATGGCTGGGAGTTTCAGTTAACTGACCCATAGATTTTTTTCCCGTCGGAAACTTTCCTATTTTTGTGTTTTGTTAGGTACACGTGGGTTGTAGTGGGCCTGCCAGCGTGCACATGCGCGCAGTAATGGGTTAGGGCGCGTGGGCCTTGACCCAAGAGGATTTCCAAAGAGGTTGTTCAAAAGATGTTTTGGCAATGAAGGGATATGAGTTGGCCTGATTCCAGGTAAGCAGGTGTGGTGCAATTTAGGGTTATAACAGATTCCCCCTAATGTGTGAGGTCAGAAGAGCATCTGATGGCCGAAATACATTACCAATATTTTACCAATCTGTACTGATGTGTTGAATGAGTGAGCCCAAGGATCAAGAACTAGGAGGTGCCATCTGCAAAATAACAAATGTCTCACCGAGGCAGGCATACCCATGCTCGGGATAAAATAGAACCATGGCTACCAATAAAATACACTGTAGATCCATGTCAAATAACTATAAAGAGTAGCCGTGAATAATACACAGCAGAGCTACATCTTGAAATCATAAAGATATACATATAGCGTATCCATCTTCAAGAAGTTGATTCGGCCTGATGGTTGTACTTCAGAGCTCAAGAAACAACTTCAAAATCTTCTAAAACTCAGGTAGGAGTGTAATATGAGTGTACGAATGCACTACCTAGAGGTTTTCAACCGCTCATTCGTTATGGACTTGATAATCTTGATGATCGGACTGAAGGCTTCAGTGATTTCGAACAAGGACTTGATTGGACATTCAGGATGGCTGGGTATGCGGACAAGAGACATATTGAAGAGGGGCCGAATCAGGCTTAGTGAAAAACTTCCCTTGGACAATAGCACGACAAGTGATAAGACTCAGGCAACATATATGTTAATCATAAGTCTATGTTAATCATAAGACTCTCCATATGTTTGGAAGAGTAACCAAACAGTGGAGGACACAACTCTATATAGCGAGAAAATATTCCTAAGGTCGTACTACATCCCATAGTCTGATGATCAAACGGACAGATGTGCTTTATCCAAGGGCGACTCATGATGCTGCCAATAAAGAAAATACCTTTCCCATCCTCTTTTTGGGGTATATTTGATTTTTTTGTTCTTTTTGATCATTTTTGAAAAAGAATAAAGGAATATTACGTTACAATGGAGGAACGAGTACGACAAACATACAAGGTCAAGGCACAAGGACAAGACTGATGTTCTGGTGAAATAATACTTGGGAAAAATCCTCCGACGGCCAAAGGTGTTGACACACAGAAGAAAACTGTCACAAGGCTGATGGATAAGGTATGCAAATGCGGTTGATAGAACACACAATGGTAACGTCCTTCGATGTAAGTTTAACGAGCCCAGAGAAGGGAAGCTCGGTAGTTTTTCATATTTAGAGAGTCTGAAAAAGCATAAAAGGAGACTCTAGTGGGGTACCTATTTCGACAATTAGTCTAGTCGGTTCGAAAAAGGGATAAACTAGCACCGATTAGACATCAATTCAAAAAAATTTTAACGAGTGTGAAAAGGACAAGATCACTCGACTATTTTTTCACTTTTAAGGAGTCTGAAAAAATCTTAATTATGGACTCTGTCAGGAATATTCTTCTGGACCAATTTAACGAGTGTGAAAGAATAAGGTCACTCGACGATCTTTTCAATTTTAGGGAGTCTGAAAAGAGCTTAACTATGGACTTCGTGGGGGTTTCTTTTTCATAAATTTAGTCCCTCAGGCCTGAAAAAAGAATAAAATTATACCTGAGGATACTCTTCTAAAGAATGGGAATTCAATAGAGTATTCCTTTGTTCGTACAGTTGACCGTCTATACCGAAAAAGGGGTAAACTACCGCTGGACAGACGTGACTTCAAATTTCAGTTTAACGAGCGTGAAAGGTCACAAGATCATTCGACAATCTTTTCATTTTTAGAGGGTCTGAAAAGGGCTTAAAAGGAGACCCATTATGTTTTGGGAGTCCGGAGGGTAAGAAAAAGAGTGAAAAAGACCCATGCAAATGAGGCTCAAACTTGTATTCAGGAAAGACTATACGGACTCCTGAGCCTACAGTGTTGTTAAAAACAACATGGACACCATAATGCAACCAGGACCTACCTAGGGCATCCATGTTTTGGTAAGCTCTACCACCAAGTCGCGACACTTCTAGAGCAGATATGACGGTTCCGTGTCACAACCTGATGGGATCGATCCTATAACATAATAAAAAGGCAACGAGATGCAAAAGTTGGGGTAGTATCATAACCTATATGCTCAAGTTGATTTTTGAAAAAATAATAATTTTTTTTTATGGACCGTCAATATTTTTTCGAAACTCAAAAAACAATGTCCCAATACCTGATCAAATCCCTCCCATATAACTCTTGGATCACTCTAAATGGTTTTTGGTATAAAGAAATTGATAAGGGGGGGCCAAAAAAGTGACAAAAAGAGGCCAAAAAGTCTATAAATAGAAGCTGGCAGCTCATTATCACCATTGTTGATTTGGAAATTGACTTTGGAGGGAAAAGACCCCCTTTGCCAAAGATTGTGATTCCGGGAGCTACAGTGGATGAAACGGACTTCTTCTTGGACCAAGTAAGTACAAACTCCCTTATCTAGCTATTCAATACTCCCATTTTAGCATTTAATTTATTTTTTGGGTGGGCGTCGACCTCAAAAAGGTCGGCCCTAGGTACACGCGTGCAGCTGTGGGACCTGTGCAACCTGCCGACTATGCATGGAACATACGTCACCCACGGATGGAAGTCGCATTTGTCGCTGCTGGGGGAGCAACAGTAGTAGGGAACCTCCCAGTAGGAGAGGCCAAGAGGGTCCATAGGCGAATTGAGCGGAACTTTACTGCGCTCACTCGCACAGTCCCGATGGCAGAGATAGAGGACCTGCCGCCATCCATGCAGACTCATGTTGTGGGGGCACCTCGGACATGGGTCCGATTGTTTAGGCGTTTATCCCACGCTATAGATGATTATAACAGGGCCCATAGGCCTTGAATAGACTTTAGACTATTTATGTGCCACGAACACCTTGTTGTATATATATTTTTTTTGAGGGCATAAGCTCGGTGACTCGTTACTGTTCCCACTTTTGAGGTGCTTGCGTCCATCTATGTACTCTGAGGATTTTATGATGTTTATATATGGTTTTTATCTCTTTTTGTGTCTTATGGATTATGTGTGCAAAAATGTATTTACATGTTTATTTCCATGATCTTTTTATATGTGGGAAAGATGCCAATCTAAAATGTGATTAGCTAGAGTATCTGTGATTTGGTTTAATCTCCTAGGAACATGAAAATATGTAATATAATCAAAGTTGCGTTCTAAGAGACGTACCCTAAGGAATTGTTGGTGTAAATTTGGATCATGAACCTGGTATATTCTATTTATCTGCGACACAACCAGTTGAGCATCTAGATAGACCCGAAGACGAGAGATACCCAATGACAATGCGTCATGAAGAAACTCAATAACTGCACTATACTCGGCAACATTATTTGTGGTGTCACCTAATCATATACCTCCGGAAGATAACAACTGACCCTGTGGTGTAAAGATTACCCAAGCTATGGAGGCAAGCCTCCGCGTGTGTCGACTAGCACCGTCCGCATACCCAACGAACACCTCAGACTCATTTGACATCTTCCATATTGATGAAAGATAACATCAATGACACGTCCATAACACTTTTAAAAGAACCGTAAAAAAGTAATAGTACAAAGACTATACATATGTTACAAAAAGTTACCCACAGTGACCTTTCTATGAGTAATACCTCTTGAGGTAGAGCCCATTTCTAGGCTCCGTCAAAGCATTCCCTTCAAAATCAACCGAACAATAAGTGCCCTTTTTTAATACCTCTTTAATAATGAAGGGTCCGAACCACATGGGTTTAAACTTTCCTGCCCCCAGGGGGTCCTTATCTTGGTCATAGACCAAGACAAGGTCGCCCTCAGAAAAAATCTGAGGACGAACGGACCTATCATATTGACACTTGACCTTATGTTTATGAGCCTCGTTGGCCAGGGCTGCATCGCGAAGTTGTTCATCAAGATGCTCAAGGTGTATTAACCGTTATTCAAGTGGAGAAGTGTCTGGCAATAACTGTACTGCCAATCTCAGAGATGGGATTTGACATTCGATGGGAAAGACTGCCTCTAGCCCATAAACGAGTTGGAAAGGTGAGAAATTGGTTGCAGTCTTAACTGATGTTCGGTAAGCCCATAATGTCGAGTATAACATCAAATGCCAATTTGACTTGGCTGAGTTGATAGTTCATTGTAGAATCATCTTAAGAGTTTTGTTTATAGCTTCCACCTACCCATTGGCCTGGGGGTAGTAAGGTGATGAATGTTCCTGCCGTAACCCAAGCTTTGATGTTAATTCGGGCATCATTTGGTTCTGAAAGTGACTTCCATGGTCAGTGAAAATATCTCTCGGGATGTCAAACTGTGCTATAATTTGGTTGAATAAGAAAAGAGCTGCAGTCTCTCCATCATCTTTAAACGTTGGCATAGCTTCGACCCACTTAGTGAAGTAGTCGACAGCTACAATGATATAGCAGTGGCCCCTGGCTGACGGGGGGTTGCATGTAGTGTAATCAATCCCCCACTTAGTGAAGGGACCAACTGTGATGACTGGAAACATAGGATCTGTATGTTCCCTCATCTTCCGTGAGAAGATTTGGCACAGATGGCACTTCTTGACCGACTCGATACAATCTTTGATAAGTGTGGGCTAGAAGTAACCTGCTCGTAAAATATTTTGGGTTGTTTCCAACCCAGATGAATGACCGCCACAAGCTCCAGTATGACAATCGTTGAGCACTATGACGGCCTCCTCATGAGTGAGACATCGACATAAGATGTAGTCTACACCTCTCCGATACAACGTATCATCGAGTATGAGATAATTCTTAGCCTAATGGCGTATCCACCGACGCTCATCACGAGATGTAGAGGTGGGGCACTTCAAAGTCTGGAGATAGATTAGTATATCTCCATACCAGGGGTCTGAAGATTCAATCAAAAATATATCCCCTCGAATAGGCGATTCCTCAGGCACAACGTCACCTGACTCAACCGGAAGCTCCAAAATAAGTTCTGCAAAGACCAATGACTTCTTGGACTTTGCTGAAACAAAGTCTAAGTCAAATTCTTGGAGGATAACCATCCATCTACTAATTTTTCCACTGATAACTCGTCGTGTTAACATGTACTGGAATGGATTCACGACAGCGATGACGGTGGTCTTGCGAAACAGAACATAGTGACAGAACCATTGAACAGCATGAACTGCTGCCAACACAAGTTTTTCGAGATGGGAATAATTAAGTTCCTGTCCTACGAGGCCTTGACTCAGGTAATAGATCAGGTATTCTGAAAATGAATCATCTTCCTGAACTAAAACCATGCCTATGGTTGACTCTGCGGCAGCCAGATATAATAAGATTTTTTTTTTTATAATTAGGTGGTTGTAGCAGAGGTGCGGTTATGAGGGCGTGTTTTAATGCATCGAAAGAGCGTTGAGCGGCTTCATCCTAGAAAAAAGGAACATCTTTCTTAATTAAACGCATAAATCCCTTGGTGATTTCGGCATAGTTGGCGATGAAGCGTCGTAAAAAGTTATCCTTGCCTTGAAGACTTTGAAGTTGTAAGATTGTGCGTGGCGGGGGCAACTAGATTATTGCCTCCACCTTAAGAGGATCAACCATGATCCCTGTTGTTGATACGATGAAACCTAACAACCATCCTGACGTAATGCAAAAGTTGCACTTGTTGGGATTCAAGCGAATCCTGAAGTAGCGACAGTGTTCGAAGATTAGTCTGAGGTGCGTAGGATGATCCTTTCTGTTGCGAGAGCGTGATGCTAAATCATCTAGATAGGCCTCGACTATATGTTTGAGGTCATGAAACGCAAAAGAAATGGCCCCACTAGAAAGTGGCTGCAGCATTCTTGAGGCCAAAAGGCATCTTATGATTGGTGAATGTACCCCACGGACAAATGAATGTCAGTTTGTGTTGGTCTTCAAGTTTGATCTGGATTTGATTATATCCTGAAAAACCATCCATGAACGAGAAGGATTCACAACTGGCCCATTCATCAATGATCTGGTCAATGAATGGGGTTGGAAAATTATCTTTTGGACATGCCTTGTTCAAATCACGAAAATTGGTACATACACGAATCGTGCTTTGTTTTTTATTGACCGGCACGGGGTTTGACACCCATTGAGTCAAATGAATAGGATAAATGAAACCTGCCTTGAGAAATTTCTCAACCTCAAGCTTAATGGCTACTGCTTTCTTAGGATTGACTGGACGAAGTTTTTGTCAAATAGGCTTAGCATCAGGATACGTTGTGATTTCATGTTCAACTATTTTCGGATCGATACCTGGCATTTCCTCATTAGACCAGGCAAAAACGTCGCGGAATTATTTGAAAAGATCCGTATGAATTTGAATCTCTTCAGGGGAGCAATCTGCCCCGACGAAGACATTCTCCACGATGCCAGGGTTTCGGTAGATGTTGATAGGTATAGTTTCAGCGATAATCGCCATATTTCCCTCAGCATAAATTTCCTGCGTAGCTAAGAGATTAATATGACATGGCTGATCTCCCCTCATGGTGATAGTGAATTCTCCTACCTCGATTTGGCTTAACTCTGGGAGGAAATATGATCTGTGATGAAGATCTTCCCAAGGTTTGTCCGGACTAGTCATTGCTTTGATTACTGCTTCGTCAGAAGGCAAGACTAAGTCTAACGAATCAGTGGTAGCAAGAGAACCCTGAGCCCAAATAGGCTCTAGAAGTGGCTCCAACTCTTGTGCTGGAGTTGGATCAGGGTTAGCTGAAGATTGCTGGACTAAAGAGTACACTACTTCAGTATCTGACAAGGGCATGGACATGTCGGAGTGCCCTGTCTCATCCATTGTGGCTGATGGGAAAGGAAGAATCCACGGATCCTCAAAGTAAGTCGTGCGGAATGATGAAACTTGAAAAATCTCAGCCTTGTGGTGATTAGATATAAACTTGACATCGTCATGAGGAGGTGGGTAATCAAAGGTACCCATCAAGGATGGGCACAAACCAAATCCTACATTAATGACACCGGCTTGAGGATTATCAATCATGGGAACCGTGGATGCCCCCAAAGCTGGGTCAGGTCTAGATAAGGATAATTGATCGATGGTCACTATCCACCCTTCGTGTGGAAACAACAAGACTTGGAAAACTGTAGCAACCATAGCTTGCATAGCATAAGTCCAACTCCAACCTAACAAGAGATTATAGTCAAGGGGGGCATCGACTACCTCTACTTCGACGCACACGGTCTTCCCTCCTAACTGCACAGGGAAAGAAGGTACGATGCAATGTGTCCGAAAAGAATGACCATCGAACACAGTGAGGAGAGTAGGTGATGGAGACAAAGTGGGTTGGTCAATGTCCTTCCAACATGCTAACGACATAACGCATGTCAAGGCACCCTCATCGACCATCGTGTGGAAGATATTGCGTGTAAAAGTTTTCGTGGGATGAGCCACTATTATCTTAAACGCTACGTGGTAAGGCAGATGATGTGTTAAGTCGGTTGTATATAACATGATGGTACCCAGGTTACAAGTCTCAGTAGAGCCTAACGCAGTCAACAAGGCTTTCCTCTGAGCAGGGAAGCTTTGGAGGACTTCCAAAGTAGACATCGGACAAGGGGTTTGTGATAAATCCTGCACCACAGAGTAATTCTGGGTGGCCCTTGCGTTTGGGTTGTGAGAAGCTTTTTTAAATGCACCCTTTCGAATGCGTGTCATCATTTCTCCCAACATATTCTCGATCTGTAGAGGAAGAGATGGGAGTTCAACTTCTTTACCCTTCTCAGAGGCGCTTGTTTTACTATAGTCATGTTCTCTAGTTGTTATTAAAGCATCACCCCTAACCATATATACATTCGGAGATGAGGAATTATTTGGAGGAGAGAAGGTTTCTTGGCTGCCCCCTTCTGTACTTGTAGAGGCTTGAGTTAAATTTTACCCATGCTGAAAGGGATTAGTCAACACGGATTTCTGTTGCTGTGTGACAAACTTTTGGGCCTCTACAATTCGAGGACAAAGATGGGTCGGGTGGTCTTCCGCACACAAGTTGCACGGATACCTCGCCTTCCATTTTTCCGTGGTGCCCTCGCTAGGATTATCAGTGGGTTTTTTCTCCCCCTTACCCTTCTTTTGTTGTTTTTTCTTCCCTTCAGGCTACTGAGTGGCCTTTGGGTTAGTCGACTGCATGGAGTGTACTTCCGACGTTTGGGTAGGAGGAGCAGCCAAAGAAGTAGTCTGGTTGGCCGCTGAGTGTTGTATAGATAATTGTTGCAATTGTTTTGTCAATTGTTCAACGGGCTTGGTTTGGGCTGAACCAACAATACCTTCGGCATGTGGTCCAGCTCTCTGTCTAGTTTTATCTAGTATCGATCGTGGTGCATCTGAAAGGATGTTGTATAATAAACCAGACTGAGAATAGATAAGCTCAAACTATTGAGTCTTCATGATGGCATCTTCTTCGGAGAAAACCCCAGAAGTTGCGACGTCTGTGGATAATTGTGGGACCAAATACTTAAGGAACCACTCAAGCAGGAATGCTAGTGGGACTGGTACTTTAATTAGACTCTTCTGGTGTCTCCACTCTCGGATATGATCAGAGATATGGTCCGTTGTTGTCTGTTCAAAATTGGTGAGCAACTCTATGCCAGCATCGTATCTCACAGGTAACTAGAAATGGTTAAGGAAGGCCATCGCTAGTTCGCCAAAGGAAGAGTATCTTGAGCGATCGAGCTCGATGTACCATTTCGCGACACTCCCGATAAGAGTGCATTGAAATAATCGCAACTGTACGGAGTCATCTTTCAATGAGTTAGATGAACACCAAAGATGGAAGGTAGTCACGTGATCACCTGGATCTTCATTAGGCTTGGCCTCGAACTTTGGAATGTCCGAAAGCAACTTCGTTGGCATAGGAGGCCAACGTGGATTGTGACAAATAGGATCATTTAACAACCTTGTCAAATCTGGCAAGTGTAACGTCGCCAGGAATGGTAGTTTGGGTTGTTGCTGATAGCCTAGGAAAAAGGGTCCTGGAGTTTGACTGGCACCAGGTTGCCAGGAAAAGTTTGGCTACTGTCTCGGATTCTGGTAGAAACCATGGCCCTGACCAGCGTAAGGATTTTGCATTTGTGGAGACATCATTGGTTGATTCCCCATAAAGGACATCGGATGTTGGGCATGCATCGTGTTTGAAGGACTTTGGGAAGGATTACCCCATGCCGGTCCTGATGGGAGAGGCATAGAAGTCTATCCAGGGTTCCATTGACTGTGGAAAGAATTACCCCAGAATGACATTCCAAAGGAGAGAACAGATCCTTGTCCTGAGTTCCAAGGTCCTGCTATATGTGCCCCCGACGCAGGAATAGTACTCTGTGCCAGAGTAGACTGTCCAAAAATGGGAGTGCCCCCATATGGGAAAGCGGTGGAGGAGAAAGTGTTGTTTCCAAACATCCCGTTCCAAACAAACGGTGACGAACCTACCGACATAGTTTGTGCAGGTGTTCCTTGACTCTTAGCTCCAAATGAACTAGTGTGTGCAGGCTGCCCAGCGGACTACTGATGCAGACCACCAAGTGAAGGGGACGAAGGAGAGATGTGAACTCCAGCGTAAGGAAAATCATTAAAAGGGATAGGAATGCCCCCAAGTTGACCTTGCAGAGGAGCGTTAGAGCTCCCTACCCCTAGACCCAAATTCTGTAAAGTGGAGTACGTGAGTGCAAGACTTGTACCTGAACTAGGCATACCGTATGAAAACGGAGGGCCTGTCGCACTAGGTGTGAAGGGAGTTGTGGTCGCCACGATAGATGGGATCAGTCCACTGTGCGATGTAGTTGCGGCCGAGACCATGGTGGCCTGGACTGATGATGGCAAGTTAGGAGATGTTTCTCCTGTGGTAGCAACGGTGGTGGGAATGGAAGAATTCCCAGAGGAAGTAACAATGTTTGTTTCCATAGCTGTGTGAGGCATTGACAGGCATTCGTAAAATTGAATTGGTACAATAAATTGTGGCCAAGTATCAATGGTTGGGGTTTCAAATGAACCAAGATTGGTGGTTGATTCCTTCGGGAGTTGTTCACGCACAATGGTTTGTAACCCGGTTGCTTCGAAAGACCCTTGTTGGTCTAGCTTCCGCCTCAATGGTGGTGGGGGTGGCTCCAGTATAACTGGTGGCAGACCCAGAAGCCTTCGTGACCGACGGAGCTCGAGATCGTCCACTTTGTGAGAAGATCCAAGACACTCTAAGGTATTCTACACGTTCAAACAGTAACACACACTAAAAAAGAAGCCCCTAAGAGATAAGACAAGCAAACACTAAACTAGTTGGAAGAACAGTTACAACAACCAACACTAGAGAAACTTACCGGTGCAAGTGCAACTCAAACACGGAAGCACCCTCCGGGTATAATATGTAAATCATGGCCCGATGTCTGTCCTAGGTACCGTGGTATACCCCCGCAGTCACCTGTGTATGTCCCTAAAAAGATTGGCAACTAGTTTACCAGCACGTGAACAGTCACCAGGCGGGTACAGTCGAAAGTCGGGTAGACCACAATGAGTAGGGTATCAAGCCTGAAACCTATCAAGGGTATCGAGAGAAAATGGTCTGGAAGAAAACTGAGGACCTCGAATGGATTCAATACCCATGAAGCCCCATGGCAAATTCAAATGACGGAATCCCAAAACAAGCCCTCGATGTGTGCTATCCACTACGCTTGGTCCGGCTTTGGAGGGGTTATCTCCGCTACCTTTCCGCACGTGACCTTGTGTTTATCCCCTGTGTTAGAGGGGGGTCCTGTATAACTTCCACGAAACTAGACTTCTACACTCCCTATCACAGACTCCAATGTTTGGTTTTGAATGGCCTTGGAGAGTTTCCTCTCCAACCTAATCCAAGGCCCTAGACCTGAACTAGTTTGTGAACCCTACAAACAAAAAGTCTAATAGATTTTAAATTAGCATTGCTTTTATGGGATTTCTTACGTCACAGGGTATGAAGGTGAAACTGATGGTGTGTAAAGATGAAATAAAAAACGAATGAAAAAATGATGGAAACAAAATACTTTTACTCAATGCAAAAATCAACAAATTTTCACCAAGAAAGATTTCTTTTTCTTGTCAATTTTTCTAATATTTTATGCAGCAAACATAAAGGAATTTCGCTCGACTACGAGCTACTTATGCTCTAAATGAACTACAAAAAACTTGTGAACAAAAATACTTCTTCCTAGCTATTGATGCAGAAACACAATCTTCAAACAAAGAAGAAAATGAAAATATTGTTTTTCTCTTTTTTTTTTTATTTACGTGCTAGTCAAGCAACAAAGGGAAAATACCGACAAGACTAAAACCAAGAAAAAACAAAATTCAGGCTTAAAGAATAGATCACAAAGAATCAAAGCAAAGACACACAATGGAAATCAAGAAATAATAGACTCTTACGCTTGTCTAAAAACCATAAAACAAAATTTTTCTTTTTTATCTTTTCTATCAGCTATCAACTAAGAAAAAAAGGCTAAGGGTAAGAGGCCCTAACCTACTAACTGTTCAACCCTAGACTCAAACACCTGAGAGGAACACTTCCCACCACAAGAGGGGATGACTTCCCCACCCTGATTGAAAAGCAGTCTGTCAAGCAGGCTACTGTCACTGAAACATCACGCGTGCGAACGCGTGCTGAGCTAAAACAGAACGTGTGTACACACGGGCTGACCTTGTACAGGCCGCGTGTATGTATAAAATCTAAGACAAAAATAAACATAGGCAGCCCATACCAGGAAGAGGCCTCTAGTATTGATAACCAGGGTCTCTTGAAGGCTTGGATGCTTCTTCTAACAGAAAAGAAAAAGTATTGCAAGGAATAACAAAACACAACAAAACAAACTGAGACAAGACTGTGAACCAGCAAGACTCAGACAGGATCCATAAAACCCCCTGAGAATGTATAATTCTGACAGGGAAGAGGAGGACTGCCTCTCAAACTCTCGGAACTCCTACACGCTACTGAAACCTCTATAGCTAGCGTTCACACGCGGGCTGTAAGAGGTTAGGGCACGGGTACACGCATGTTGTCCTTATGTAGGCCGCGTGTACCTCTGTGTGTCCTGACAATTGTCGTCAAGCAACAGTCAGGGAGAACTGGTATAAATAACCAGGCTCCCTGCTAGCTCAGGCTTTGCAAAAAAAGACAGGCAAAGAAACAGAAAATCTAATCTCTTAAACTACCCAAAAAACTCAACTAAATTTGGAAACCCTAAAGAGTATCTTCCCCAGTACGGTCGCCAATTCTGTTGTTGGGAAAAAATACCCTATGGACTAGCAAACTAGGGTCAGACTTGCATGCAGATTTTGACCATAAATAAATTACTTTTTAACCTACCACCCAAAACTTAAACCCCTCTTTCACAATAGATACATGGAAAGGAACTACCAACCTTGTTACTGATGTTTGGTGTAGATCCTTTGTTGCGCTTTTGTCCATTTGTTGGTGCTTCTCCTTCCAACAATAACCTGCAATCAAAACAAACAACGATGCATGCATGCTACTTTTCTACTTGAGGGTTAGAAATTAAGAACAAATTAAATAAATCATAGATAACTCATGCATTGGGACAGGAAAAGTATTCTTTTATTATTTTCAAAATGAATCAACTTACAATCAAAGTCAAGACCGGCCATCGCTCCTTGATCCCGATCCTGGGCTCCTCCTCTTATGTCCTCCAACTGCTTTGTGTTAATTCTCCTTTGGCTTGAGGAAAGGCTAAAGGGTTGGGACAATGGATTTTACAAATGGGCAGAGTTTCTTCGCTATATTCTTCCTCCTCCAAATGGTACCCTTACCCCTTCTTTTATAGGCTAGAAGGAGATAGGGTTTTGGACGAAATCTTGGCCATGCATGGCTAGGAGTTTCAGTTAACTGACCCATATCTTTTTGTCCCATCGGAAACTTTCCTATTTTTGTGTTTTGTTAGGTACACGTGGGTTGTAGTGGGCCTGTCAGTGTGCACACACATGTAGTAATGGGTTCGGGCGCATGGGCCTTCACCCAAGAGGATTTCCAAAGAGGTTGTTCAGCAGATGTTTTGGCAATGAAGGGATATGAGTTGGCCTGATGCCAGGTAAGCAGGTGTGGTGCAATTTAGGGTTATAACACCTCCCAAGTAGCAGATCCTGGGCTATACTTGTCCCACTGGACTTTAACTTGGTCTACTAGACGGTTCCTGAGCTGTCAGACTCTACGGTCCAATATGCATAATGGTTCTATCATGAGGGTTCTCATGTCCGATACTTGCAATTCCTTCCAATTCAGTTTATGATATTCATCGGCAACATAATGACGTAGAACATATACATGAAAAACATTATGAGTTTTATGCAAGTGGGGTGGTAGTATGAGACGATAGGAAATGAGTCCAATTCTCTCTTGGATTTTGAACGGTCTTATAAATCGAGGTGACAAATTTGACCCCTTCCCGAACCGAATGGTACTCTTATTAGGCCTAATACAAATGAAAACTCGATCTCCCACTTTATAACTTCGATCATTCCTATGTGCATCAGCATAAATTTTATGTCTATCATGTGCTTCCTTTAGTCTCTGTCTAATCTGAATCACCTGTTCCTCCATCTCTTGAATCAATTATGGACCAACTATCACTCAGTCTTCTAACATTTCCCAACTCAACGATGTTTTGCATGGCCTTCCATATAGAGCTTCGTAGGGTGGAATTCCAATGGAGATATGAAAATTGTTATTATAGGCGAAATCTACCAAAGGTAGGTACTTCTCCCAATGGGTTTGATTATCCATAAAATACATCCTAAGAATGTCTTCCATGACCTAATTTACTCTCTCAGTTTTCCCATATGTTTTAGGCTAATAAGTTGTGCTTAAGTTTAACTGAGTCCCCAACGTTGACTGAAAACTTGTCCAAAACCTAGAAGTGAATTTGGAGTCCCTATCTAAAATGATATTCTTGGGTATCCCGTGCAAATGGATGACCTCACTTACAAACACGTGTGCCACATCAATGATATTGTAGGTGTCTCTTACAAGAATAAAATGAGAACTCTTGGTCAACTTATCAACTATCACAAGAATGGCATTGTGTCTATGCGATGTGAGCAGAAATCCCACAACAAAATCCATAGAAATGACTTCCCACTTGGACATAGGGACATCATGTGGTTGTAGGAGACCTGCCGGGTGGTGGTGGAAGATTTCACTTGTTGAGACTCTAGGCACTTGTTGACGATATGGACTACATCACACTTCATGCCTACCCATAAGAAAATCTTCTTCAAGTCTGCATACATTTTATTCACACTGGATGCACACAATAAAGTGCTCTATGGGATTCCTTAAGTATGATGCTTCGAATATCCTCACCTTCAGGGATATACATCCTTCCTTTATATTTTAATAGTCCATCTACTTCTAGGCTATATCCTTCATACTTTGGATCTAATTTCCTCCCACTCTGGAGGGTTGAAGTAACCTTTAAATACCAACTATCTCCAAGGAATTGACCCAACACCTGCTCCCTAAGATTGACTTTTAAGGGTACCAAGGAGAAGATACATGGTCTCCTACTCAAGGCATCTGGGACCACATTTTCCTTTCCCTTGATGTATGAAATTCCAATATCGTACTCACTCATAAAATCACTCCATCGCCTCTGCCTAGCATTGAGATCCCTTTGAGTGAAGAGAAGTTTTAAACTTTCATGGTCTGTTTTGAGCTCAAAATTTCACCCCACTAGATAGTGCCTCCAAAGTTTTAGAGCTAGCATTACAACCACCAACTCCAAATCATGAGTAGTGTAAATATCATCACGTTGCTTCAAATTCCTCTACACATACGCTATCACTCCTCCATCCTGCATTAGCACAACCCCCAACCCTTGCTTCGAGGCATCCGTGTAGATTGTGAAGTCTTTTTCCATATCTGGAACTCATAGAATTGGTGTGCTAGTTAGTAACCTCTTAAGCTCGATGAATGCACTATCACATTCATCTGTCCATTCATACCTGACCCCCTTGCACTGCAAAGTGGTGATGGGTTTCACTATTTTAGAGAACCCTTCCACAAATCCCCGATAATAAGCTGCTAGCCCCATGAAGCTTCTTACCTCATGATAATTTTTCGGCACTGGCCATTCCATAATGGCCTTTACCTTTTCTGGGTCCACAAAGATTCCTTCACCAAAAATGATATGACCTAAATAGTGAGTTTCTTTCTGGAAGAAAGAACACTTCGACAACTTTTCATACAATTTTCTCTCTCTAAGGAAGGACAACACCACTTGCAGGTGTTCCTCATGTTCTCTTTAGTTCTTGGAATATATGAGGATATCATCTAGAAAGACATGTACAAAGTGGTCTAAGTACTTCCGAAATACACCATTCATGAGGCTCATGAATATTGTTGGTGCATTGGTCAAACCAAAAGGTACTACAATGAACTCATAATGCCCGAACCGAGTTCAAAATGCAATTTTAGGAGTATCGCCTTCCTTAATCCTTAACTAGTGATACCCTAATTGCAAATCAATTTTTGAGAACACCGTTGCTCCTTTCATTTGATCAAAGAGATCATCTATCCGTGGCATTGGGTACCTATTTTTCACTATAGCAAGGTTCAATTCTCTGTAATCTACACACAGTCGTAAGGAACCATCCTTATTCTTCACAAAAATTATTGGTGCACCCCAAGGTGAGACACTAGGCCTTATTAGCCCTAATTCAAGTATACACCAATGCCCAAACCTTATTAGGAGTATACTCGTAATGCCCGAACCTTCAACCTAGTAGTATACACTCTCAAGTCTACTAGACAATTATCAATGCTAGGTACTACCACCTCTTTTTCCCCTGAATCCATCTCGACTTGTTTAAAGTCATCATGCTCGTAGGCTGCCAACCCACACTTTTCTAATGTAGATGGTGAAATGAAACTATCTGTAGCACCAGAATCAAATAAAATTTTAACATTGACATAATTTAGCATACCTGATGACTCCACCACCGTGGATTGATGTTCTTCCTGGCAATTATTAGCTGCTGCATAAATCTGGTGGCTACTACTTTCTCTTCCCATTGGGGCCTTTCCTTCTCTATGCACAAATCCTTCTTGCAACTTTGGGCAGTCACATTGGTAATGGGGTCCTCCACATCCCCAACACGTAACACAAGGTGGAACTTGCGCACTTCCCTTTGACAGTCTATGAAATGAGTTCCTTCCCCTTGAGACCCTACCCCTACTTACTTTTCCCTAAGAAGGTCGTGGACCTGCCTGTGCCTTTGCTGATGAGTGGTATGTTTCACTCATTGCCATTGAGATACTTGTAGAAATTGTCCTCGGTGTGACTCTATTACCATAAGGAGGCGACCTAGAGCTCCCTCCCCTAGAGAAGGTCCTAGGGGCCTTCTCCATGTATCCAAGATGTCATGGAAAGGTCGATTTGATACCTTCGTTTAAGCTCATATGATCCTCTACATAACGCGCATAGGGTTCACATTCTTGAAGAGTCTAAGGCAATTCACAATCGATCAACTTATACCAAATTCTTGAAGAGTCTAAGGTAGTTCACATTTGATCTCATACCAAATTCTTGTCATGGAAAAGTCTAAGGCAGTTCACATTCGCTCAACTTATACTTGTAAACATAGGGTTAGGTGTAAGTTATTTTTTTTACTTGTCTGTAAACAGACGTTACTCTCTTTAGGGTAAGTGGCTAGGTCAGGGTTAAATCATCTAAGCTCGGTGTCTTTTCCTAAGTAAACTACTGACTCTCTTGCCTTTCTAACTATGCCATCCCTATAACACATTCGTAAATGTGCATCAAATCCCCTATGTAATGCCTTCTATTATACCTTCTAACTATTCACCATAACATGCGTCAAACCCCCCCCACTCTACAAGGACCTTTAATATTTATAATATTAATTATAATATAACACGATTACATTCATTAATCATACATATAATGTATGTTATTAATTAATACCATTATATAATATTAGTTAATTAATCCATCATTAGTTACAAACCCATTATTAATAGTATAACTTTATAATGTTAAATTAATTATTATATTAACTAGGAAATCATTTAAATAAATAAATCAATTAATTACTATAATCAATTGATTTAATTAATCCATATTTTCAATCAATTTAATTATTATGTTAACTTGCCATCTATCAATAAATAATTAAATCTTTTTTTTTAAATAAAAATAAAAATAAAAAGAAATAAAAGAAATAAATAAATAATAACCCTAAATATGAAGTGGAGGGTGGGAAATGTGGGTTCTCGCATGAGGCCCACATGCCTCGCCCACCCCCTCCCCCCCCCCCATCTCTCATACCTAAACCCTAAACTCTCACTCGTCCATCCCAGTTTCTGTGTTTTCGCTCTAGCGGGCTAGTTTGTTTTTGGACATAAGTTTGTCTTCTTAGATGTGGCCGCCCATGCTCCCCCATGGGTTCCTCCCTTGGTTTTTTTGCATGAGACTCTAGTGCTTGGTCTAGTGTAGTATGGTGCATTATGCACAAAGTTATCCGTTGTGCATAAAATTTTAAGGTTTAAATTATTTTTTAAGCTTGAGAGATTTGTTGCAAGTTACAATCTATATTTGTAAGCTATAGAGTTGGATGCATGTGATATTTGGTCATCTGAAATATTTTCATTGTCAAGGGAGGCTGTGGAAATAGATGAATGATGAAGAGTATAGAGAGAGTTTCGAGTTCGATTTCAAGATGCATAGGGTACTTGGTTACTCATCTGCGTGCTGCGGTGTAAGGGCGTTTAACACACAAGTGAAATGTGGGGTGAAAACGGCCAAACTGTTGCAGTCTCGCAGGGTTGTTGCATCCTTTCATAGGTTTATGGGGTTTGAAATTTGAAACAAGACAAATTTGGCAGTCCCGTAGGGAAAAGGTGACAACTCAACGATATAGGGCTCAGGTTCAAGTTGAGCTAGGGGTTCTAGAGGAAGAAACAACTTGGATCCATTCTTGGTGGAGACAATTCCCTCGATTTCGCCTGATTTGTGTTGTGTTGGAAGTTCTTGGCTCGGTACTTTATGGATGACGCTCTGTTTTGGCTATTTTCTTGTGGTTTCTCCCATGGCCGTGGGATTTCTCATGGGCTCTCCTCCTTTGTGTGAAGGGTAGTGCAAAGAAAACCACCCCTTGTGGGATCCTCTCATCTTGTTGTTGGTTTCTCCCTTGGCCATGGCTTGGACATTGAGCTCAGCTCGACGTTTGAATAATAAAACCCTCGACCTATGGAAAGAGATTGATACTTTCCTCGACACTCTTGCTTGGACTCAGGTGCATATGTGATCTGTTTTCGGTAATGAATTTGACTTAGTGATTTTTTTTAAGAATTGGGATTTGGATACAAAGACCATAATTTTTTTTATTATATATATGTGTGTGTGTGTGTGTGTGTGTAGTTATTGAAAATAAGTGTTAAAATTTGTTGACTTTTGTGCTTGGCTTGTAGGTTGCATGGAGCTGGAGCTTGGCCCACGAGTCTAGATTTATATATACATTTTTTTTTATCTCCTATATATTTTCCATATATATATATATATATATATATATATATTATTTATATATATGCCTTATTATTTTTGTTTATATATCTCCTTTCTAGGATTTCACTTCTACAGGTGAACAAGTTCATGAAATGTTCATAAACATTTCATGGTTATTTCAGGTTATTTACTAGTTTTGATTAAAGGGTTTCAGGGCTTCATATCCATGTTTTTTGGGTTGTTTATAGAACAAATAGCATAATATTTCAATTATGAGGATGGGTAAGCCCTAGGTTTCAATTTTGAAACCTAGCTCTCATACCATATGTAGAGCCTGGTTATTTTCAGGACTCAAACTAAATAAAGGTTTTCTAAATTCCAGCTTAGAATTTATTGTAATGACTTTATTATACTTGGAATAAACCAAGAATAAACAACAACAGAAAAATAATGATAAAAACAACAGAATAATGATAACAACAGCAGAATAATGATACCATATGTAGAGCCTGGTATTTTCTGGACTCAAACTAAATAAAGGTTTCCTAAATTTTAGTTTAGAATTTCTTTTAATGACTTTCTTATACTTGGAATAAACCAGGAATAAACAACAACAATAGAATAATGATAACAACAACAGAATAATGATAAAAACAACAATAGAATAATAATAACAACAACATAATACATACCTCCACCTGCAGGTTGGTTTATCTAGTCCCTTTTCTGTCTAATCTTGTTCTTGTTCTTGTTCTTGCCCTTGTTCTTGCCTAGACTAAATATTAACCTCCCAACCAGCTAGGAGCAGCCTCTCTGGCTCCGTAGCTCCAGGAATCCTTGCGGTTTCTTGGCCCCGGAGCCCAAAATTCCCAACAACACCAATTCCTTGTGAGCTCTCTAAAACCACTCCTCCAATTTCCTCCTCCCCTCCCTCTTTTGCAATTTAGAAATACTCAAATAGAAAATAATCAACCCCTTCCAAGTCCTCCCTTTCTTCCTTATCCTCCTCTCTCAATTTCCTCTCATTAATTCTCAACAACCTTATCCCCCCATTAATTCCCCAACAATCTTATCCCCCCATTAATTACTTCACCCACCTTTTAATAATAAAATAGTAAAGACTCATTAATATATTTCAATAATTAATTAAATTAATATTTATCATTCATGATAATTACATAGTTAATTAGGGTTGTTACATTGAGTTATTATTCATTAGATCAATCCACTTTTGTGGATTGATCATGTCGGGCATTGTAATTGACCAAATCCCCTTTTTTGGATTGTTCAAACCCTAAATATATTATGCAAATTGAGAAGTCGACCCCCAGGATAATTAAAGTGGTTTTAACCACTAAGAAGACAAGTCGGCCCTGCCCAGTGAAGAGATACCTTTCCAGCACATGTCATCTTGTATAAATAAAGGAAGCCAACACCTCATTTACTTACTCACTCATTTTCTCACTCGGTGCACATGTTTGGTAGTTGCAGTTGGGAGAAGAAGGAAGAGAGAGATGCATTGATCGGTGGAGGATATTCTCTAGTGTTTGGTTTATTGTCTTGGCATTGTATTGGCTATCTATATTAAGGAAGTTTTTGTTGGGTTTTCTCCCCCATGGGGATTTCCCAACATAAATTTTGTGTATCTTGTGATTGTGTTTCTCTCATTGATCCTATATATGCTATGGTTATCTAGTAAATTTAAAAGAAACCTAATAATAGCTTAAACCTTAACAATATTATTGCCAATGCATACCATTTCCATGCAATGGTATGCAATAGTATTGGTATTGGTATGCAATGGTATTGGTATTGGTATGCAATGTGATGCAGGAGCATCGTCAGCAAGTACATGTTGCAGGACAGCTCAACGCCTTAGAGCCAATCCAGAGTCTCGAACGTTAGCCAATACTGCAAATCTTTTGAAGCGATAGAAAACAAAAGAGGAAAGATCACAGGCATGGAGAAAAAATGAGAATGCGTGACTTGGGAGCTTAACCCTAGTCTCAATGTAACTGCAATTAGATAGCAGTTAGTTTGTTTCTTTTGTATAAATAGAGATTTTGTACGCCCAAAAGAAGGGTTACGAGAATTATGAGCAAGTAGGAATTTTTGAATAGTAGTTGTTGCTTTGATTTTAGCTATAACCATTTTCTTGATTTTGAATGAAGATAACAGAAGAAAATTGATCCAATGTATGGTGTGAATATTGTTTACAATTTCTCTGTTGTTGTCATTAATCTTTTCAAGAATGAATGAATATTGCTACAAGTGCATGTAGCTTTGAAATGCTTGTATAAATTTTAAAATTGTTTTTCTTCGTGAGCCGGTGCAAGGTGTGCACACAGTCCACAAGGAGTGCATTAACAGGGTCTGTTTCGACTCATAAATCTCAGGAGAAATAGTGTAAGAATCCCTTTGCAAGGAGTGCAAAGTGACTGCTGCAAGAACTACACAATCGTCGTAAGAACTCAAATCTGTGTAAAGTTTTTTTGCAAAGAGTGCATAGGCTTGGAATTTGATGAAGATTCGAAGTGACTCCGTAAAGAAGTTGAAGGACGAGGGAAAAGGAATGTCAGGAGAGCGAGAAAGAATTATTTTCAAGAATCTTTGGATCTGAGTTTGACGAATTTCCCAGTAAAGAAAGAAGTGCTTGGGAGATCAAAATCTTTGAGGAGATCAAGATCAGGAGGGGTATCACTTTCCAAGAAGTTCGAACGAGATCCAAGAAGCAGAATTGCATGAAGGATAAAGGTTGAAGCCTTTAAATATTTTGAAAAATATTCTAAGTTAGAAGAAACCATAAGCTCAAGGGAAAAGATTTGCATCATCCGATCAACGTCCAGACAATGAGGAGGAATGCAAAGGAAAATATCTCAACCATCTAATCTAAGTGCAAATAAAATATCTCAGTCGTTTGATCTGAGATCCAAAGAAAGGATCTTAGCGATCTAATCTGCGCGCAAAAGGATCGTAGTCGTCCGATCAAGGTAAAGTGCACTAACCTTAAAGCTTTGAAAGTGTACAGGAGAATCAGACTTATGAAAATCCAAAATCATCATATCAGTCTATTTTCAAGGAGGATATGTGGCAAGAGATCATCATTTCGCTGACTTGTAGAGTGGAAAGGGTCAAAGAGAAGAGTTATGAGGATTCGCGAAGTGGGAACTTGCAAAAATATCACAGTTGTTGATCATTTCGAAATCATCGAGACCATCCATCGTCCAGGAGAACACGTGGCGAGAGATCAGAATTTCATTGACTCGTGACTTAAAGAATTCAAAGGTAGAGTTATAATAACTCGTGAAACATAAAATCGTTATTTGATCACAGCTGTTGATCGAAGGAGGGAGCTGAATCATAGATCTGGTCTTGTCGGGAGTTCGTGACTCGAGAAATCAGAGGTAAGAGTTCTAAGAACTCACAAAATGCGAAATCACAATTTAATCTGAGTCGTCAGATCGAGGAGATATCTAGACCGTTGATTGTCCAGGGATACGATTCATAAAGTGCAAAATCGCGAAACACAAAATTGCAAAGTGCTCGAAAGATTGGCCCATGGTCATAGCGAAGGGTCACATCGGTGAAGGGGAATAGAGGGGCTAGCATGCACTAGGCTCCTGTCAAGATTTCAGAAGTTGGGAGAGTCGGAGTGACTCGCATGCGAAGCCCCGATACACAAAGTCGCGACACGCCTTTCTATTAGGAGACTCATCACAGCCTTAGCCACATAAAGAGAGGGGCTTAACCAGGAGAGTTAGCACCTAAATACGTTGAAGCTTAAAGGCGATAAGGAGAAGGCCACGAATTCCATACAACGTTCGCTTTAAGGGAAAGAAGGTCTATTAAGTGGAATTGAGGTTCTTGAGGGGCCGAAGAGTGAGTGAGACTCAGCTCATTGATCGATCCTAGACCGGGAGGTCGTGCAGCCCTTAGGATAGAAGGGGGATCTCCATCAAGTGGTATCAGAGATGATTTTCATTTGTAGATTTCAGGCAAAGGAGATAAAGGAGATAAAGGAGACAAAATAAATCAACGTTGTACTCTGTGTGTGAGATACAGTCAACAAAATGTCACCGAGGAGACGAGGGGAGCCACCTTTAGCCAATCATGTTTTAGAAAGAGAGATGCAAGAAATTTGTGCAAGGTTGGAAGCGATGAAAGTAGTGCAGAGAAGAGCACCTGATGTTGGAGACGTCAGCGATGCAGAGATTGAAGATGTGGAAGCTGAAGAAGATACAGGGGAACACGTTGCCAAAGAATGCTTGCTAAGAGTAGTTGTTAGATTGGGAGCTAGAGCCAAGATAGAGGTCCCGATGTATGAAGGCAATTTGGATGCTGAAGAACTATTGGATTGGATAAGGTCCATGGAAAAATATTTCGATTATGAAGATTTCGATGGGGAGAAAAG